>VZTM01021128.1:3995-19486 GCA_013400555.1 Jacana jacana
CTGTGTCTGGGAAAACTTGTATAGAAATTGTAGTTTATCAGCTTCATTATGAAAAGACAAAGGTGAAGGCTGTGAAGATTAGGGAGTAGCTGTTAAGCATTGTTCACCTGCAAGCTACCACAAGAAAAGTGAATTTTATTACCGTTGGCTCGGGACATATTCTCTTTTGGGATATAACGGCCAGTATGACTTACAATATCAACATGTATTAATTTTAAATAACAGCATTTCAGTGGCTAAACTGCTGCTACTCTTGGATGTGACACAATGAATTCAGCCAGATGTCTCAACAGTTGACTAGCCTATGATGTTTGTTATGCTGACAGTACTTAGATTAGGTAACGAAGAACCAGTGCTATCGTATCAGCATATGTTTTTTAATAACACTATAGAAAGCCCAGAGACCTGCTAAACAGCCCTAAGGATTCCTCATGTTAGAGCTCTAAATCCTGTCCAGAATGTTTATGAAACTGATGGATCATTTTTCAGATTCTTTGGGTGTGTTTTCCCCAGTTTGAAGCACACAGATTTCCCACTGCCTCTGTCATGGTGATGGGACAACCAGGACAACCTCCTAGACTAACCTTCTTTCTTCTCATCCTTCTGCATCTATTTCTCTTTGGTCTAATACACTCTCAGTCCTTTTGTCTCGTTAGCTTTCATTTCTCTTTGATACCTTTGTTTGTTAAGAGATTCAGATACTTATTTCCAAAGTATTTACTTTTTTAATCCTTTAGAACTAGGAACAGCATGTTCCACTATGTAAATAAAAAGAGGATAGGTAAATTGCCCAGTGAAAATAAACCAGGAATGAGATTAGCCTGATCAGGTTTGTGCATAGAATTTAAATGGTTGACTTTTGTCCTTGGTGTTTAAGAGCAGAGGCAGAATGGCAAATCTGGAGTGCATCTGTAGAAATGACAAGTACTTGTAATCAAGGTGAATATTAAAATATGGAATTTCTCTTCAGTGTTTTTGCTGGAAACAAAACGGCCAGGAGTTAGCAGGATTAACCCCCCATTTGGAAGAACAATAAGTGTAGGACCTCTTTGTAAAAGAGAAAGGGATATTGCCACGTAAATAAAGGCCTCACTATAACCTCAGGGAGGTGGAAGGCTTTAAAGTATAGATATATACTATCTATAGACAGTAGATGTCTGAGCAAATTTTCAAGGAGAGAAAGACTTGAAGGTACATAGAAAATGAAATAAATTTAACTTTTGGGTTAACCAGTGATGGGTCCTGCCAGTTAATGTGGTCTTATCTCAGCAAAGGTGAACACCATATCTGCTGAACGCAGGGCTACGAAACTGGTGAGAGACCTGGAGAATAAGTCTTATGAGGATCNCCCTCTGCTTAGAATATGAGTGTGACCCTGAATCTGTCTTGCTACGGTGCCATGTGATAAACAGTATGTGGAGATTTCGCAGGGGATAAGGGAAATAGAAGAGAGATGGGGTTAGAGTTGGTTAATAATCCTTCAAAGCATCTGGTATGATTTTTGTTTAAGAAAAGAGAGGAAGTTTCTACTGTTAAATTGACTTTCATTTAAGGTATGTGTAGCCTGCACCTATGCACAAATAACAAGTGGAAACTGTTGAAATTTAATTGGGCATTGAAGAGAAAGATCTAGCTGCAAGTAAAAGCAGTAGATCAAGATAATTTTTTTTTTTATTCATGGGAGTAATCATGTTCTGAAATTACTTTTCAACCTTGAGTAGCAGGAAAAATACATGACTCCTTTTTGAAAGGAAGCCTGATAAGTTTATGAATGTAACTTTAACGTTAGGAGCCAGGAATTTCCTTTCAGCCCTTTGTTTCTGTCCTGGAAATTATTTTGCATGTTTCCTGGGGCTTTGCATCTTTCAGGTCTGTTGAAGTGAACGTATTCTGTCTAATAAATGTGACAGGAGACTGTTGACTTCAAAGGTAATGAGCCCCGACATTTTGTGAAAATAATTTTTGTGTGTCATCACCAGGTACTTATCCATTCTTGCAGGGAGTGAAAATCAGACACAATTTAATGGTTATCCACCAGCTGGCCTGCTGATCCATCAATAGACAGATAGTGTAAGATTATCCACAGAATATGTTCTCTTGCCCACCTGCTGGGCCAAAAAGGTTATGCAAGGGACAGTAATGAAGGTGAAGCCATTATAAAAGACAACAAAGGACACAATATAAAGGAAGAAGCAAAAATTACTCTGTACCATTTTAAGTACTTAAGAGAATCTGAGTGTGTTGAGGTGTATGTAGGGAGAGAGGGGACCTGGGAAGATGGTGTTGCTGTAGGAAATGAGTTTAAGGTCCATGTTGTACTATGTTTCATTGGTTTTGCTGAACTAATGCTTCTGCTGGATTGTGGGGGATTACACGACAGACTGTCCCTGCCACTTTTTCTCTATCAATTTGAACTTCTCCAAAGGAATAGTTGTTCCACACTAGTATTTGGGCTGAGCTAAGGTTCAAATCTTTAAGAGGTAATTGATAATTTTGCATTATGGAATGCTTTCAAATTCTGTTTGTGGTAGAGAACTGTCAGATACCCAACCATGTGCTTTTCCACACACAGGACTATAGACAAACTTGTATTTCAGTTCAAATGAAATTATTATGTTAAACTGCTTAGCTAACAAGCCAATCCATATTGTAATGGGTAAGCCTTAATTTTGCTTAATGGTGTTAGTCTTGAATACATATTCACTGTAGTCCTCTGCCGTCCCCGCTGCTCCTGATACCCTCCAAGTATCGCGGAAGAAGTTACGTGATGGGCAGTGGGTTGCTGGAGTTTGTAGCCTGAGTAATTTAAGCCAATCACAAATTATTGCTTAAAAAATAGTAATGCTGTGCTAATACATAGATGTTCTTGCTCACCAGCTCATGCATTAAGTCACAGTGTAACAGCAGATTTATGTTCCAGGGACATCCAATGTATCACTTAAAAATGGATTGGCTAGACTTTGCGGGTATTGTGGTTTCTAGCAGTGATTTAGAGATGCTCCTTGGAAAATTCCTACAATATGTCATAGTAATTGTTGCTCATCTGTCAATTGTCAGTTGTGAGGCAATTGGGTCGTTAGTGTCTTTTAAAGCATTTACTGGTAGTTGCTTCAGAACTGTAGACAAGTTGCTTAACATACATGCTGTGCTCAGGTATGAGGTTTCCTATTCAGCTTCTTTAGTAACCTTAGAAGCAGATGCCTGTCTGCTGGTTCTGAAAGCAGTCTGATGCTGCTGTCTTTGGGCTGACCATCAATGTGCATGTAGCCAGCCCTGCAAAAGAGTTTTCTCTTTCTGTGGAAACAAATTTTTAATCATCTCCTCTGCATTATGTTGCTAGTAGTAATGACACCCAGAAGCATGACAACCAGAGAAGCATGAAGTTAACGTGGGATCAAGTTAGCTACCTGATGCGTAGCTGGTGCTTATTCAGCTGCTGATCAAGTATAATGTGTGCCCTCTGATAGTGTCTATGACTACCATAGAACTCTCCCAGGAAAGGTAGTTTTATACTCGAACTTGAATGAATTTTTCAAATTAGCAGGGTAGTGATGAATTGACAGAAGTGTGTTAAGAATGAAAGCTCTGTCAGTGATCTACCCTAAATGCTTGGATAAAGGCACTCTTGGCTTGTTGGAGTCATGTTGGAGTGTAGAAAGAGAAAATGGGCCTGGCAGAGAGAGCTCTGTAGGAGTATTGGGAAGGCAAGTCTGCTCTGGACATGACATCCCAGCTAACTCTTGTGCTCTTAGCAGCAAGTAGGTGGCTGGAAAAAGCATTGTGAAGGAAAGTAGGTGACTTTAAAATGAGACTGTGTGCCTTTGGGAAGGTAAAATGTGTCAAGTGAAGAAGCAGATATTGACAGCAGACTAGCATGCAGCTGGTGTGATGCTTGGTATTACCCAGAGTGCTTCCTGCCACAATTGATGTGCACGGTTATTTTTGTATCCACTGCATTTCGATGTGCCTGTTTCCCATTGTACCATTGCTGTCTTCATTGAGAACAAGTGCCCTTCATTGAGAAAAAGTCCCATAGAAAGTGTTTGTGTTGATACATAAAGAACACGTCATCAGTTTGAATTCACTCTCCAAGAACATGTATTCATTCCTGTCCAGTGGCTTGGGGCTTTGGCACACTTAATTCTGTTGGACAATGTTTCATTGTCTTCAGGTGCATAGTATAGTGGTGTTCTTGATAATTTTTTGAGAATATGGATTCATCCATGCTTGTGAACACAAAAAGCAATTAATGTCAAATATTTGAAATGCCTTTCTGTACGGCTTGCTGCCACACAGTGTGGAAGAATTCTTTACTGCAGTAGCTCTGGTTGCTCCTTCTGAAACTCTGGATCTAGGTGTCTTGGCAGAGCTCTGGGGATTTTCAGTCTGCTTCATTCCTGTGCATGACATTAATATTTCACTTTCATGAGTACTGAAGCAAGAAAATCATGACCTTCATTAAAAATTAACAAATGTTGCTTTTTTTGGAATGGATTGTTGCGTAGTATTTTGCCAAGTGCTAAGTGTTTTACAGCTTGTCTTACACGTAGGACACTTTCATTAAAAAAATAAAATCTGACTTTTAACACGTGTTGTGCTTTGCTGTGTACAAGGCTGGATATTGCAGGTAACAGTTTAGCTCTCGTTCAGTTCTTCCTTGCCAAACTTTAGACATCCATGTTAAGATTAATAATCTAAAGAACTGAAGCTTCAGTTAAGAGAATTATTTTTTTTCCAGAGTTTTCCTATTACTTTTTTTAATACCTGGCACAGGGTAGGATTGTCCCAAGGAAATGTTCCAAAACCTGTAAGCAATTCGGTGCAGGCACTTGCTGTCCTCAGACTAGCTGATGAAAATCTTTCATGAGAGTAGGAGAAAAAGTAAAATCAGTAAGGTTTGGAAATAACATGGAGTGCTCGGGCATAACAGCTGAAGCTGTTGTAACCAACAACTTGGGGTTCTTAAGTCAGGAAATGTGCACAGAGGACTCTCAACAGTGACAGGCTCGTGTGAGTTGATTTCAAACTGGAGTGTAATCCCTGCTCTTCAGTGGTGAATTATTTAGGGATATAAGCTAATTCCAGCCCATCATGATTTAGAGGTAACTAGATGGCATTACTTGTGTTACGAATTTTCTGAAGAGCTAAGAACAGGGTATGGAAGTTAGGTTTTGCCTGCAGTTGCTTTAAGTGTTCTAGCTTGAATACTATACCAGTTTTTTAAGTTATTCCTGTCAATATTAAGTAATGATGGATGTGTTTTTTGCTAAGCTTCATTGAGGTCATGGCTGATGGGGAACATTATATAGCAATTGCTTTTGTAATGGGAGAGATGTATGGTTCAAACCCTGCTGATTAATAATGTACTGAAAAAATGGTCCAAAATATGGTCTCACAGGAATAAGATAAAAATTAGGCTCAACATGATTCACAGAAATAGTGCAGCGTGAGTAAGCTGCTACTGAACAAACAAAAGCAGTGTGTTGGACACCTTGTGTATTCCCCACCTTCTTGGCTGGTGCTTGGTGCTTGGGAGCCTGTGAGAGAGGTATGCAGTCTGATCAAGGCTTTTGCGCCTCCCCAGGCAGGCTGGCCCCAGCACTGTAGGGGCTCTGGGCAACAAGTTCCCTGTTGAAGAATGACAACAGCAATCCCAAGAACACAAAGAAACACACAAGTGTGCCTTCCTTCACTGACAGTGCATTTCTTCAAAGCATGTCTGTGAGACATGTCACCACTGCCCTACTCTCCATAAGCCTCAGGCTTCAGTGGCCAGAGTTCCTCAAGAGAGACAGAGAAATGCTATTGTCTTAGCTGTCAGTTTGGTGGTTGGAGTGGAAGCATGGAAGACATGAGGCTGTGAGTTTGAATGTATCTGAAGCTGAAGACAGGCTAGAACCCAGCTGTTACACCCTTGATGAAGAGTCTTAACTGATCAGCAAGGTTATTTCTTTCCCCATGCCATTTGCTGAAGACACATGTGACTAAACGCTCATCATTAGTGTACTTCTTCCCCATTGATTTCTGCTGTGATCATGATACATTTTGCACCTGAATTGATTCCCTTGGCAACAGATTGTGGTATCGGTGTTCTGGACTACTATGAAGTCACTGCAAAGAAATCCCCAGAGAATGAGGGAATAAACTCTTCAGGAAAATAGGTTTTAAGGCATGTGAAATAACAGGAAAAAGAATTCGGGAAATGACTGGCTAAGTGCATCTCACTTGAAACAGTGACATTTGCCTTATTATAAAGTCTTCAGGCTATGTTAGTTCTCATGTAGGTTATTTAGAATCATGGCTCTGTTTCAATTGGCTAAAATTGCTTTTAAAGTATTATTATCTTTCCAGTCTTTGTTATTTGAGTGGCACGAAAAGAGAGGCAAAAAGATGTTGGTAATTCTTTTCATTATACAGATAACACAGAGCTTTAATTCTTTTAATTGTTGTAAGCTTTAAAAAAAAAAGAAAAAAAGTTTAGCTAAAAAAAAAAGAGTATATTTTGCAGTCATCCCCTTGTGCAGTATCTACAGTACAATGCAGTGTTAGATTTTTAAAGCAGATGCTATTTTTGCTTAGATGGGTAAGTGGCAGCCTGGATAGTCTCACAAGGAGACTATGTTCAATAATAATGTAGCACTTAGGCTTTCAGTTTTGGCCTGGGTTTGTTGGGTTTGTTTGGTTTGGTTTCTTTATATGATCCCTTTTGTACTTTTTTGTGCTTCTGAGAAATGAAGGCACATATGCAAGAGGCTAGCGAAGAAAACGTTTCTTCCAGGTACTGACAGGCTGCTTGTTCTACTTTCAAATTGGTACTTATTTCTGCAGCTGCATCTGTTGTTGCTGTTAACTTACTGTTACAGTCCTAGAATTAAAGCTGTTATTGCTTTCCTTGCGAAGTTACCTAACTAAAGAATAGCTGTAAGTTTGATAAAACATCTTTTAAGAGACTGAGAATGACCTACTAGAAATATTATGCTTGGATAGTGAGATTTACCTGGAATTTCCTAATGTGAGTGGATACTGGTGCAATTTACAGGAAGTTGTACCATTAATGAGAAATTCTATGCTTCTATTATAAATGTCATAAAGCTAGGCCCTAGCTTCAAGACCCCGTGGCTCAGAGATAAAAAAATCTAAATTGACTCAGGAAGTTTTAGGGAGCAGGAAGATCCTGCAGAAGTTCTGGGTGAGGGGAAGGTACCCAACTATTACAAGGTATGTAGAGAAAAAAAAGTGGGAGGGAAGCAGTGGCAGGGAAGGAATTGAAAACAGAAGAGTTCACAAAAAAAGTATACAGAGATAAAGGAAGGGTTGAAAAGAGTAAGGAAAAAGCCTGAGCTCATTTTGAGGCAGAAATTCATATGAGCTTCTGCTCACAAGAGCAGAAATCATGAACTTGTGCTTAACCAGGAAGCTGTGATTGGAAGCCAAGTCCTTGTATGTGGCATCCTCCCATCCTCCAGGAAGGAGCAGAATGGGTCCTGCAGCATCCTACCTGAACTTATTTCCTGGCCTTCCTGCTTCACCCCAAATAATGACTGGTTCGGCTTCTAACTGCCAGAGTGGCTACCATCATCATTCATCGATGCCAGCCGTGCCATGGCTGAGATGAAGTGAAGACAAAAGAGCTTGGGTTATGATTTGCAGGTTGCAGAATTGCTATGTGCGAGGTGTCCGATGCCTGTGGTATCAGACGGAGGATGAAATTTCACCTGAGGTGGCTGCAGGAGCTATGTGCCATTTGAATGTAACAGGTCAAGTCACTTGATCAAGCATCTGCAGTTGTCAAAGACGCACTGTTTACTTTTGGCCTAACAGGAGTCCTTGAATGTTTCAAGAATGAAAGCACTCCCACTCAAAGAGCCAGTGTGCCACTTGATCTTCTGTGGGTGGGAGATAACAAAATCTTTGTGTTATGAACACATGCTGGGTAGGTTCAGGAGACAACACTGACCAAAAGGGACTCAAGTAGATCATGTTTTAATACTTAGAACTCGTGATTGGTTTGAAAGAACAATGTGATGATCAGTTGTTGTTCATTTCATCTCTGGCTCATATTTCCCACCAGCGTGTGTGTGTGTGCTTTGAAGGGAAAGGCAAATTCTTATGGAGCAGGTCTTTGAGTATATCTGGCATGAATATCTCAATGCAAGGTTTGAGATGTAGCTCATCACTGGGGATTCTCCTGAAACTAAAGGAGTTTTTCTAGGATTTACAGCGCAAATAATTTCAGCAGATTGTGCCAGAGACAGGTATCTAGAACTACCAGCTATAACTTTTAACTTCTACAATTAAAAATGAGAACCCTTCAGCAGGCCATCATAAAGGTATAATACCTCAATGCTGATAATTTGATGATATTTTGACCTCACTAGCCTTGGTCCTGGGAAGCAGCGTTGGCAGGCTGTCAAGTCTGTAGCTAGTAATTTTATGCATGTTCACATGTAGCAGTCTCTTATGGGGACTGCTAGCACAGCTACTGAATCCATGGCATTTTCTTGGAGTTACACTGAGATTTTTGCAAGGTAAGTACTTGGCAGTTGTGTCTTGGCATTCTAGGCTGTAACAAAATTTCTTTATTTGGGTTAAAACTTACATAGTGCCTACAGTGTTGTTGCTGCATGTACTAAAACTATATGCCTTCTGGAACAACATTCTTTCCAGAAGAGTCCTTTTGTTTCCCAACAGGTAATATTAGAACTTGTAAGAAAACTTGTGATAAGTTCTGACGTAAGTTCCAACCCTAACACATTAGGTGATTGAATATCACAATATTGTGGTATTTTAAACATAGTAAGAACTTACCTATAACCTCATGTCACTTAGAAGCCACCTCAAGAGCTTGAAAAGCCATATTAAAATGGTATACTTTTTTTTTAATCACATCTTACCTTATTTTTTTTACACCCTGCTAAGCCCAGCTCTGCACACTAAACAAGAGCACAAGCACAGCATTGTGCATGAATCTTTTAAAACTTGTACTGTGAAGTCAATGCAGGAAACTAAACATCTTCATCACACTGAGAGGTACAGGTTTTCAGTAAAAAGCTAAATAATGACAAACAGTTGTCCTTACTAGTCTATTTATGTTACTTCAAATATGCTTAAGAGTTGTTAATGTGGACATACTATGCTGTAGTGGTCCCAGTAGCTGCAGTAAGCAATTCTGAAAATCTGAAAATATTTGGACATATAGCTGCTTTTATTTTGGTGAGTCTTTGGCTTTCAGCTAGCAGACAGCTCTTTTTCAGTATTTTACTGTTTCTTTTGCTTTCAGGCTATATGACTATTGTCTAAATATTGTTACATTACACAGAGGAACATAACACCTGGTGTATTTATTTCTGTACTGACCTTTATTTTTATAACACCCTTGGTAAAGCAGTAAATGAACAAGAAAGATAATCAAAAGCAACTAAAAAACCTGCAAACCAAATGGGATGAATAATTAACTGCGTCAGTTTATTCCATAAAGTTACAATGATGCAGTGTTGCCTGATTAGTACCCGCATCATATGTACAGACAGACTTTTAAAATCCGGATTTTCAGGAGCAAATCAATTAAAGTGACTTGTCACTTGCTTTTTTTGTTTGGGGGATGTGTGTGTGGGTAGGTGGTGTTCTCTGCATTCATGTTTTGCTTCTGTTGCAGGGAAGGTTTTTGGCCTGTGCAAATCACTGCAACTCATTAAAGTTTCCTGAAGCACTTGATGAATGTTTGCATAACTACAAGCTCCCTTCCTAGCTTACGTAGGATATAAGCCATTCAGGCCACTGAGTTGCTGAAAAGTGACTTGTTCTTGGTTTCAGTTTACTACCTGCTCCCCTCTCTTCCCTCTCCCTCCCCGTCCCTAACCCTGTGTTATTGTAAGCGGTGTTAATTCTGTAGGAGCTACTTCTTACAGTATATTTTTGTCCAAAACTTTGATGCTGGTAGCAAGTACTTTTTTCAGCTTTAGAAAACGTTTGATACTCTGTAACCAAAATCAAAACTGCAGCTAGGTTGGTGCTTATTACTCCTGTGTACAGAAGGTCACCCCTCTAACCTGTTTCTTCCACTGGCTTAGCTGTCAGCAGTCTCCTTTGTAATGTACATAGCAAGAACTAGAGGGTATAAGGTGAAGCAGGTACCGTCACAGTTTTCACTACAATTTCTTGCACAGCCCTCTTTCTCTAAGTGCAAAGTTGTATCAGCAAAAGCTTCTTGGCACAGCAGCTAATGCAAGTTGTTTAGAGAAAGGAGTATCCAAGATCTAACATAACCACTATCCCTGTAGCTCCTGAAGTTTTGGCCTTGGCCATAGTTGTGAAACCTGGACATACATTGTGGAATTTTCAGTGAGTAAAAGCATTTCTTGGAAATAATGGAATTGAAGTCAAGGTGACAGACTACTTGAATGAGCAAAGAGCATTAATTGAAAGGAAGGGCAGGACTCATTTCAGGAACCATGGCAGGAAATGTTGGCACCATTGGCTTGTGAAAGAGCCATGGTGTGATTTAGGTGTTTCCCAAACTATTCAAGTAACTGACTATAGAAAGTGAGTGTATTTGCCAGTCTGTTCAGGAAGAGCATCTGGAATGGTGTTTTTCAACATTTAATAAGGTATAGAATATTTACTCACTGTGCAAGTTGTAATTAGGCTAGCATCATTTTTTAATCTCACGGGAGGTATATTTTTGAGGGTTTAGTAGGATAGAGCTTCATCGGCCTGTTGAGACCACTAAATATCTGATTTATAGATGATAGTTTATGCAGCTTAAATTACGCTAATGGTGTGACCAAATGAGAGATAAAGGGCAAAAAATACTTAGACAACTTTCTAATGCCTAGATCTCATAAAATGAGTACTGTGGTTTGGGTTTTACTTTGATTTTTCACTTTCAAAGGTGTGAAGTCTCCTGTGCTGAATTTTAGGCTGTTTACTAGAGGATGCTGGGGCCTGTAGCCAAGCAGAGCTCCCTGCTCAGGTACAGAGCTCTGGCTCGGGGCAGTGCCAGCAACCATGGTCAGAATCCAAGGACAGCATGACTCTTGTCTGCTTCCTTCCCCACTGAGCTTCGCTTTGTTCCTTTTTTCTGTGCTGTTGCTATGACTGAATATGGTAATATGTTTATAAATCTTTTACACCAAAGCCAACTGTATGATAAAGCATATCCTTTTAGACTGTTTGAATAGAAACTTGAGAGAAAAAAAAATCTATTTAGAAAGCTCAAAGGAGAGAGAGGCAGGCTGGGAATGGATTATTGATTGCAGCTTCATTTCTAATCAAATCATATCAGTGAATAGGCTGCTAACATCTCCACAACTCTAAAAATAGAAAAATCTAATGAGTTTATTACGTAGGAGGCAGCATTAAAAGAAAATTGACAACTAGTGTTTGTGTGCTTTTGAGAAACCCTCTCTGTTTATCTTGAATGTAGGCTGAGCACGTACCATTTTCTGTTGTTAATTATTTTTAAATGCTCTAAATTAAGATTACAAGCTGCCTTAAAAAGACCATTAGGCTTATTGCAGTATTTTTATGGCATAATAAAATTATATGGGGGAATGTAGGTAGGGAAGCACATGACTGAACTTCTGTGTCCTGTTTTTAAATGGTTCTGTTGGGCTGTAATGGCCGAGGAACATGGGGAACAAGCTTACCTGAGCTGGGCAGCCTGTAGCTTCATACAAAAGTATTATAATGAGAGGAGTGAAGCTGTTTGTGGCAGTGGCTTGAGAGAGGCTCTCCTAGTTCTTTGTGGTTAGAGAAGGGAGGCCCTGACTTTCAATAAGCTGTAAAGCAACTCTTTAAAATGTTCTGAAGCATCTTCTGTTGTTTTCATACACTTGGCGGAGAAGCTGATTGGTGCACTCTGTGACTCAGTTCCTGGAAGGTGTAAGTGGTGGATGGTGTTTGTGTGACCACTCGATCAAACAGAAAAGCAATAGCCTGTGCTCTTGTTTCACGAGTGCTGTCCTGGTCTGGCTAACACAGGTTATGGCTACATAAGAATCTGAAATACCTATTTGCTTAAGAACATTTTTGCCAGATAGAATATGAAGAAATTCTGTTACCATCTCTGCTTAGACAGTAGCTTTATATTTCTTCATAGCATGTAAAGCTTACCAGCAATGCTAAAAGAGATCCTTGGGTAAAGCAGAGGTCTGTGCTACTGCTTAATTTGACAACTACATCTTTAACATACGTATTTATACTGGTTGACTTTCCCATCACTATGGATTTAATAATGGACACTACTGAGGATGCAGCAGAAGCCATTATCTGTTGAGATCGTATTTTATTAATTAAGCAATATTATCAGTTGTGTCAAATTTCCATTCAAATTGAAATGTACATATTCCATAAAATCCTGCTCAGTAACTAGAATAAACACTTGTTGCTTGCGTGGTGCAATATTAATCATCACTATTACTTTAAAAAGCCACATAGAGGATAGTCTTATTTTCCTGTATCCCCTTCTATAAGACTCTTAAGAAATATTACTGCAATTTTTGTAAATCTTGGCAAATATCGTACCAGGTAAAATATACCCCAGATAAAAAGCATGATTAAACTAATTTCAGATAAAAAGATAAAGTTGCAAATATTATATGAGTAAAAGAAGACGATAAGAGGAAAGCTAGAACTGAAAAGAAAAAACGTACAAACTTAGAGTATAAGTGCATAACTATCAGTGTAGATATTACTTCTATACTTGGCTTTGTCTATGTAAAATTTATCGTATTATAGGATTCAAATGACAATATAAAGGTTTCCTCTTCCAAAAAATCTGCTTGATTAGCCAGTGGTCCTCATTGATGTGAATTGCCAAGTTTGCCTGTTTTGTCTCTAGAGCCTAAATTACGGTTTGTACAGCGCCTGGCCACATAAACATCTTGGTAAAGTAAACCTCTCTGAACTTTAACTACACTTCAATAAATATTATTTGAAGAATAATTGCATCATTACCTGAGAGACGTTATACCAAAAAAATTAAACACTGTTAACATTGCCCTATTCAATTAAATAAATAAACCCTCTGGCACCATCACTTCCTCTGGAGGGCTAGGATGAAACACTCAAGATATCCTTAATGATGCTGAGATCCAAATTAAATTGCAACTCTAAAAACATCATAATGGCCTTAGTCCCTTCTGTCCTCCTAGATGGATTTTCAACAAAAATAAATAATCTGAAGAACAGGGATATGTAACACTATTTGTCAGCAAAAGACAGTGAAATACAGGCTGAAAAGCCGTCATTGCTTGTCACTTTCTTATGAGAATCCTCCTGTTGCATTTCATCATTGGTGTTGCCATTTTAGCTCTGTCTCCTATGACAGTTGTTGACTAGATCCGTGCTGCAATGAGCACAATTTTGCATAAATGTATTAATGCAGCAAAGAAGTTGCACGAAGTTGGTCTGTAATATTTTTTTCAGCCCTTTTAATTACAGCATCTAAGATAAGGGGTTTTAATTTTACTGTCTTAAATGACTTTCAGATTAGCAACAGAGTTTTAGCACATTAAGAAAGACCAACTTGAACATAGTTCTTCTGCTGAATCTATTCTGCTCTACCCAGTTTCATGTGTTATGCATCTGTGCAGTTTCCGAGTCCTTTCCTGTAGTCTGTTAACCAAAGTCATTGCTGTTCCTTGGCTGTGTTTCTGGTTTTGCAGTTGTGCATTTGGGAATGGTTTTTGTGCTGGATGGCAGAAAAGAGAGGATTTTTTTGTTGTTTTTTTGGTTTGGTTTGGTTTTTTATTTAGTTTGAACACTGAATCTGTGCCTAAATTTTGTGCATAATATACATTCTTCTGTTACTTATGCTACATAAAGAGATGTTCACCACATGTGCCTTACAGTTGGAGGAGAAGGCAGTGAGCTTTATAATGAGCCTTTAGTGTCCACAGGACTTCATTCCACCCTTGACTTTTTAGTTCTGGCCAAACAGAGATAGATGTGTTTTCAGTTTGCAGACAGAGAAAAAGTCTGCTTTCTTTTGCCAGTACTGCCCTGGCAGTACATAAGTTACTACTCAAGCTTGTTCAAAATGACATCAGAAGCTTTGTACCATACTCTCAAAACTTTATGAACCCTCATTAAAGGCAGTTGTTTAAACGCTTTTCTTTACCCCTAAAACTTAAAAAAAAAATAAAAAAGGTGATTGAACACTTGTTAGAAGTAATATGGTGACATAAGTATAATTTAACCTAATTTATCTTCCAAAACTGCCTGAATTGATATCTCAAAGTAATTCAGTTTAATAAATCTTATTAATTGTGGAAGTGTGTTCTCAGGATAGGAATATTTTAAGACTAGATAAAAAAAATTACCGTAGGGTTTTATTCCTCTGTAATTGTATGAATCTCTTTGATTTTTCGTTTCAGTTAGATGAGCCTTCTGCATTTTGAGCTTTTAATTAATTGATGTTATCATACTGACTTGTAGAACTTCTCTACCATACAGTTGTTTTTTTTTAAATGGGTTGAGATATCCTCTGTAATGAGCATTAGTATTTGAAGTGTGTGTTGTATACACGAATTTGAAAGAAGAAGGAAAAAATGGAATATGGAGGTGACCCATCAGTAAGTAAAAATAGAGGATTCTTTCACTTCAATAAGATCGATGTAGCAGTCTTTGCTGAGCTTTCTTCAGAGAGGAAAGACTGATAAAGTTGTTTATATATTTTAAAAAAACAATCTCCTATCTTACAGGGATCACTTGCCAGTACAGACTCATAAGTGCTTTAAAAATTAAGTGAAAATGCTCAAAATCGTGTGCTGTAGACAGTGTTTTAATGTATGGTGATTCCTTTGAGACATTTAACCTAAGAGGGTTACTTACATTTTTTTTATAGGCTTCTAAAAGGAATTTTTTCTTTTGCGACTAACAAATAGGCAATTGGTGTACACAGGGAACGTCTGTGGAGAGCACAGAAAACCTGAGCTGAAGGAGTCCTCCACTCCAATGTGCTGCTATTATGTGCACATGGAGCCCCTTCAAAAAGAAGGATTCAGGGAGATCTGCTTGTAGAGGCACCCTGATCTTCAAATCTGTGCTTATTTGTGACTTTTTTCTGAAAAAGTTATATATTTTTTTCTGAATTCATATTTAGCTGTAGCTATTTGAATAGATTGTCAGGGTGTAAACCTAAAATATTTTGCCGTGAGTGGGTTCCCCAGACAGTGTACCTCAACTGAAACATTGCTTTCTTTTCTTTTTTGTAGGCATGTGAGATTGTCTGTGGACTAGCACTTAGAATAATGATNTGGCACTTGCTGCACTGCAATTAAGATGTTTTCTCCAGAGTTTATTCAGAGCAGTGTTCATCAGTTATGTATAGCAGCTTAAAATACCCTTATTGCAGCAGTGTTTGTGAATAACAAATAACCTGTATAATAATGCACCTGTGTGATTCCAATTTTAGTTGTCTTTATCTTGCTAATCTTGTTTATATTAAAAATGATTTTTATTAACTAGGCTTTAAAATAATACCTTTT
>VZTM01021131.1:0-14032 GCA_013400555.1 Jacana jacana
GGAAGCTGGTCCAGTGATTTTCCTTTGTGCCATTGTATCATCTCCTTCCTCTGAAGTCTGTAATAGCTGTTTTGTAGATCCAGCAGTGATGTGCCTGAAAAACACATTTTCTTCCTCTGCTGCAATTTAATCTCAATAATATTGTTTGCAGCCTTGGTGAATGTACACTTTATCTTCTTCTTGTATAGACAGTTTTGAGAGCTCCAAATATGTATTTTCATCTGCTGCAATGTTTGAATAAAGTTTTACAAGGGCAGATTGACTTTCAGGATAGTACAAGTCAATGAGTTTCCATCTTCATTTATTTGATCCCTGCCATTCCATGTCTCTTCATTATACTCAGGTCAGCAATTTTATCCCTTATTTTAGAACTGAAATTCCCTGCAATCAGAGAATGCTGAACAAATTCTTCTAGTGTAACTCCACTGTAGTCAAAGTACTTACACAAGGGATGAATTTGGCTCAGAATATTTGGCATAATATCAGTGAGTTACTATAGCTGCTCTAGGACTCTTTTTTTTCATCACCTTTGGTTGCTCTACTCGGTGCTTAAACTTGAGTAGTGGTCAGATTTATTGGGGTGCTTTAAAGAGGGATTAAAATAAACTTGACACAGCCTGAATTATGTCCTAATATGTGGTGCTCCTTACTCAGATCCCTCTCAGATCTTTATACACAACCAAAGCTGAGCATCTTGAATGGGAGCTGTACGTGTACAACATCCACTACAACTAAAGGAAACAAGGAGAATTGCATGTGTTAAGCCTCAAGAACAAAATTGAGGATATAATGTGAACTTTTTTTGGAACATAATATTATTTGCACAATGTTAATTTCTGTTAAAAAAATGACCCCAAAAGGGTGCAGTTTTGATCCTTGTATAATTAAATTCCACCTCCCTACAGACTTGGATATTCCATATAGCAACATGATAATGATTTTGTGCTCTGTGTCCCTCTTCTGACATCACTAGAAACTCCAAAAAGATCTGGTGGTGTTCCATTACTTTTCTGTGCCTTATGCAAAAGCTATTATTGGTATAATTAATATTTTTTCCATTGACAAGGAAATTCCCAGAGTGGACATTTTTTATGCCAGCGATTTCTCCTTAAATTTGCACAGTGGTTGTATATGCAGAAGAGTTACAAAGGACACCAAATCACTTTTCTTTCTTTTTTTTGTGTGCCATATTTATCTTATATGGAGGTATTGATTTAGTGCTTTCCTTGGTCATCTGCAAGGGCCTAGCAGGATGTTTTTATGTTATAATATGAGGAGATCTTTTGTTCTTGATAGAAGAAAAATGCAGACACATTTTCTTTCATTTTCCTGTCACATCCCCTGAAGCCTGGGAATAGGCCATATCAAGTAAAAATTATCTAAGTGATATTAAAAATCTCAGAACTGTCTCGCCTCTTCACAAATTCGTGTTTAGGAAAAAATCCATATTTGTAGGTCAGGAAGGAAATTTTCTCCAGGTTAAACTTGGCATCTTCTTTGAATGATTTGAAAATTTCACTTAGTGTGTCCTTCCTGTTACAGGAAAATCAGATTTTGATAGCGATTCTCATACGTATATCTCTCACTCTTATTTGAGAAACACATCATAATGGCAGCTCTTGCTCTCTTGTTTTGGGGGTTTTTTAACAAGTTTATGAATTTATTATAGGACTTCAGCAATGTTCCTCCACTGCAGCATCTGTTGCAGTGGGCTCCAAGGCAGAGAGCTCTGATAGGCTGTTATGTAACTGAGTGGTTTTCTTTTCATTCCAGCAATACTTGTCATTTCCTCTCCTTTATACGTTGCATGCTGGGTCCACAGGGTCTGTTGCCTCTATAACAATACCATAACAGTTATGTGTATGATCTGAGTAGATTTAATCAAAAAATTTCCAGTCAGCGTGTGTAAATTCTCAGTAGGTATTGAGGGGAAGCATTTTAACAATGACACCTTACTGAGCAAATGGAAAAGAGAATCAGAGAATCATAGAATCATTTAGGTTGGAAGAGACCCTTGGGATCGAGTCCAATCATCAGCCCTACTCTGCAAATTCTCCCCTACGCAATATCCCTCAACACCACATCTAATTGACTCTGAAACACATTCAGGGATAGTGACTCCACCACCTCCCTGGGCTGCTGATTCCAGTGCCTGACCACTCTTTCTGTGAAGAATTCTCTCCTAAATATCAAGCCTAGACCTACCCTGCTGCAGCTTGAAGCCATTCCCTCCTGTTCTATTGCTAATTGTCCTTGAGAGCAACGAGTCTCTCTACAATGTCCTTTCAAGCAGTTGTAGAGAGTGATGAGGTCTCCCCTCAGCCTCCTCTTCCTCAAACTAAACAGTCCCAGCTCCCTCAATCGTTCTTGGTAAGATTTATTCTCCAGGCCTCTCACCAGTTTCATTGCCGNTGCAGATCAACACTCCCACCTAACTTCATGTCATCTGCATACTTACTGATGGTGCTCTCTATTTCCTTGTCGAGATCATCAATAAAGACATTAAGCAGAAGTGGTCCCAACTGAGCCCTGAGGAACACTACCTCTAACCATCTGCCAGCTGGATTGAGCTCCATTGAGCACCACTCTTCAGGACCCTCCATCCTGCCAGTGCTCGATCCAGTAGATGATATGCTCATTCAGGCCATGAGCAGCCAGCTTTTCCATGAGAATTTGGTGGAGGACAGTGTCAAATGCTTTTCAAAAGTCCAGGTATACATTATCCACTGTCTTCCCCTCGTCCAACAATCAGATCATCCTCTCATGGAACAAGATCAGGTTCATCAGGCAGGACCTGCCTTTCATGAACCCATGTTGACTAACCCTGATCCTCTGGTTGTTCATTACATGGTTTGTGAAATAACTGAATGGCTGATTTGATGATAAGTGTTTAAATTCATCAAGCTGTTTTCTATAACTAGGTTGCAGCTGATTAAGTATCAGTAAAAATAATTTGCTGAAAAAAATGTAAAATAAAAATAAAACAAGAATAAGATAAATTTGTTTGATTGCTTCCAGGATAAGTCAACATGGAATGGGATGAGGAGAGCAGGGACTAGCTAGTATGTCTACCTAGCATACCAGAAATTTGGCAGAAGATCTGAGATGGCACCTTGAAGTCACATTTTCTGCTGCTAGTCAACAGTAAATGGCTATGGTTATTCCTGTGGGCCACCGTAACGAAGAGTTATCTCCAAGCTGGAATGCTTTACAGGAACTGGCAATGTTATTCTGAGGAGACAAGCAAATATTTCACTGTAAAAAGGTTGGTGTGAGAGAGTGTGCATTCTGTCCTATATTCACACACAGAAAGAACAGTGACCTTGCTGAGCAAACAATGTCTTGATAAAAATTTCATCCATTTCATAGAAAAGAAAACACAAAACCAAATCTGTTTTAGTATACACAAAACATATTCTATCCCTAAAAATTAGGTCAGCTTTGTAATTTACCTTTTTAATGTGGTGGAGCATGGGAACTTTATTATTTTACCTGAATTATTGATGTACTTTGTATTCATGCAAAGGAGCTTCATTTTATTTTAATATAAGTTTTGTTCTGCTAACAGAAACAGTAATCTCCCTTTCATGGTTATTTTCTTTTCATAGTTGTTTGTAGGAGGGACAAAATTCTCCCTTGTTTTTGAAGGCAATCAAGTGCAGAAAAGAAATAATTTATTATTTGTGTTTAAGTATGTATGTATGTTGGTGGTTGTGCATATGCCTCTGTGAAATGATATTCACAAATGCCCTGTAAGTTGTAAACAATGGCCATTTTGAGACTTACAATAGTATTTTTGGAAAAAAACAATTAGTTTTATAACTCGAGGACCTCTAAAATAGCAAACAATTATCCACCCTGTCTGTGGCAGTAGAGATGGATAATATAGCAACGTGATTTAAAAATTGATCTTAGCTCCACTCAGCTGAGCATAAAGGAAAATATATGACCTGCTGAAGAGACATAGTGAGCCTGCAGCATATAGTATATCACTGCCAAAAATTAGAAAAGGCTTTAAGAGACCTTGCTACTAAGAATGGAGTTTTCCATCTGATGTAAATTTCTAGCTAAACTTTTATTTGCCCTTGGAAAACTTAAATTGTAGTCAACAATCACATCATGCCAGCGGTGCAGGTACAATATTCTGAAAATTTCATTTTATGTGTGTTCCAAGAAGCACCTGTGAAATGAAGTAATTGCCCCTGATTCAGCTAGAGAAGCTGGAGATCTTTCTACATCATCACAGGCTTTCACAGGGTTATTTTAGACTCTTACATCTTCAGGCTACTGGCTCCTTTAGAACTAGTCCATGATCTAGGTGTACCTTTAAACAAAATATAAAGGACTGGATTTAGGGCAGAGCTTAGCAGTTTACAATTGCCAGCAAAGCAAATAAAATAGGAGACATATCTTCTGAACTACTTTTTATTGACAGAGGTAATGATGCCACAATGCTGGTGAGGTGCTGCCACAAAATTTGGCCAAAATTATGTATGTTTGAAAGTGGAAACTTAAAAGTGCAGATGTGCTCTTGCTCAGATAAAAATGGGAAAGAATTAGGTGAAACCTCAGCTACAGAAATTAAAGCTAAAGTGCTTTACATGTCATTTGCCACCAGCTCTGAGAGCATAGGCGGTCAAGTTCTGCACGCTGGATGATGTATGGTTATTTGTTAAATATGATACCTTGGCAGTGTGTCTCAATTGCTGCAGTTCAGTTACTCTGTAGCTATTGGAGGCTGGTGGGAACTTCTAAAAAAGCAAATAATAACAAAACACCTCATTGCTGAGTGCTTTGCCAGCTGGCATCAGTTCCAACAGCAACAACAACAAAGTGGGTTGGGTTTATCCCTGGCAGGCACATGGAAGATGCACAACAAATCTTTACCTCACATCAGGCAGCAAAATTTCATCTTTGTTCCTAGCAGCTATGTTTGATCTCTACCAGGTAATGAACATGAACCAGTTTTTACATCTGTTACACTGCCTAATGCTGTTCCCACTATAAATATATTAATAATGAAATAGAATGTAAAATTAATAAAAGGTTAAACGAAGTTTGTTAATTTAATCACTGCTACTTTGTACTTTTACCTGTCTGGCTAAGGGCTCTGGACTTTTCTGTGAAATGGAAAAGCAGGGACAGGCTAAAAGTGATTGAAAATGATGGCACCTCTCTTTTTCCTTTGAGAACTGCTGTTTGACTTCAGATCTCTGAAAACAGAGATCTGCTGTCCCTCATATTGAAAACCTGCATACTTCTTTTTTTTTTTTTTTTTTTTTTTTTTAATATCCCCTCCAATTTTTCANTATCCCGTGAGATTGTCCTGCTGGTCATTTTTTGAATGCTAACTATTAAAATTTTTCGCTGTTAATGAGTGCAGGACATTTGGACTCATCTTAATAATTTTTAATCAGAAGAGGAAATAAATTCCCTGTCCCTTCCCTTCCTTCATCTGTAAAACATTTCTCCTCCACATTGATGTGGAAATGGTGAGTCCTTTCTTCACTTCAAATAGTTAAATCAAAAAACAGCAATTCTGCTTATGATCTCATTATCACTACTTTTAAACTGAATAAATCTTCTGAACTCAGTGGAATTAAACTAGTTTTGAACAGAAGTGAGAGAAAATCCCACTCTTTCTAGAATTTTTTACATAGGTCAGAGTGACTTACAGCTGTCTGAAAACTGATTAAGAAAAATGGTAACTTGAAAGGTGTGCTCTTAAAAGACTTTTAGAGTCACTTATGGACAGCTCTACATAATTTAATGGGGCTGGCACCAGAATGGTTATGCATAAAATACTTTTTGAACTCATAAAACTAAATAGCGTGCACATCTCTTCTACATGATTTCAACACACCCTTTTGTTAGTAAAGCAATCTTTTATAATTTTCAGGTAGGTGGATTGTCTAAAAATACGGAAAATCTATTACATTGCCTTTCTGTTAACTTTTCTAGGATTTATATTTAGGAAGCACCAAGAACATGCCCATTCGAAAGCCTGGACATTAATTTCTGTTAATTAATTCTAATTGCTCACTATTTTCTTTCCCCATTTGATTAATTCTCTCTGGGTATAGTTCCAATCTTTTGACAGACCTGTCAAAGCATCCTGGAGAAAAGCACTCAGTAGAGCTTCTGAGGACTAATGTCCATGTGGGTAGCTGTGCTGGTGCCGTACTATGCACTCAAGAGGCTGAGTATGTAGAGTGGGTTAGTGAGAATAACCTACCAAGACAATGGAGGCATAGGGAATTTTCAGCTGCTTTTACATTTCTGACTAAAGAATTATGAAAGACATACACCACTTGGCTTAATTGTGTTTGTGCTGAACTGTGGATGTACACCCTGTGTGGAAGGCATAGGTGTGGTGTCCTCACCTTGACCAGTGCTATATGGCATTCTTGCTTTGTGCAACTGAATGTGATTTTCACAAAGAATTTAACTCTAAATGGTTTGAAGCTGAAGGTTTCTCTGGTGCTAAGAAGCTAAACCAAATCCCAATGATTGTGCCCATGCAAGAAATCTCAACAACAGAGTAGTAAAAATGGGGTTAGAAAAGACTCCATTGCATGGTGATGTTGCTGCTGCTCTCATTCCCTTCATTGTGTTTGTTATATTGATATTTCATCCTCTCTACTTTTCCTTTTTCGCAGTCTACCTGTCCACAAGTGCACTGTTGAATGCACAGGTGGGCTTGCCACTCCTGTGCAGACCTGCACCGTTTTCACCAGTGAAGCATCTGACCCTGCTTTCTCAGTTGCTAGCTCATCAAGTTGTGTGAAAACCACTTCAGTGATCACTATTTCAGGGAAGGAAAATATGAAGGTGTTTCATGTACCTGCCTGAGCTGTTGAGATGGAGGCGAAATACAGAGAAACGATCTACACACCCATACGCTGCGTTGGACATAGGCATACCCATGACACGAGGAAGGCAGTGTGAATGCTGTCGCATCCCCTGAGCACACAGCTGCTACATTCAGAGGCATTTTGCAGGTGGCTGAGGCTTTTTCAGGTTTTAGTTCCTACTGGGGGTGTCAAACTGCTTCTGATTTAGATTTTCTTTACTCTTTTTTTTTCCCTTCTTTTAACCGGAACTAGAACCTGAAAGGACCTGAAAACATCCTTTGAAATGCTGCAAGCATAGCAATGGCAGCTGTGCATTGGAGCTGAGAGTGAGGAAGGAGGAACTGGGAATTACAGAAGGAATCTTTTTTACATGGCAGAAAATCTACAATATTTAACATTGAAAAGCTCTCAAACCTTTTCAAAATATTTGGGGTTTTTTTTTTTTTGTCCTCTGTAGAGGAAAAAAACCCCACCCAATCAGCTTTCTTATATTTAAACAAGAGTTTTATTGTTTATGTCCTGAGTTAAACCAATGCTCTGCAAAGGCCTGGACCCTGACTCTTGTGTGAGCCAGGGGTGCATGTCTAGGGAAGAGCTAGGTGGGGGGCAAGAAGGATGCTCTCCTGTTTGAATGAAAACAAACAGTTAGAATCCATGGACTAATAGAGCAAAGAATTTCACAGCTTTACTCTATATTCTTTGAGAAAGCATTTCCTTGTCTCTTTTGAACCCACCATACACCTTCTTCATTATATTCAAATGTGGTTTTGACAAAAATGATGTACGGCTTAGGTGATAAAACTGTTGTGGTTGTGGAATACTAGAATTTGGCAGGTGAAATAGTTGTCTTACTATTTCATTTATGCTATTAAAATTCTACATTTAAAATGCAGAATCCTCTATTATGGCAGCAGTTACCTGATTCTGTAAGCTTTTGTTTATTGCCCAGTATTTGGCATGGGACCAGCAAGGAAAACTTAAGTATGCTTGTTTTCAGTGTGATGGTCTGTGTCAGTAAAAAGTTACCACAGAAGAAAATCAGTAATGCAAATTTTTCTTCTTCGCCTCTACCATGAAACAATCAAAAATGTCAAATACTTAAAGGCTAATGAAGCATGCTTAGAGACTTCAGTTACAGACGGATTGATACAGATCAGGAGCTCTAAACTAGAAGCTCTAAATTAGCAAATTCCCAATAGACAACCAAATAGTTAAGGCAAATAAACCCTTACAATTTAACTTGTAACCAAATGAACCCAGAATATAACTTAATATTTCGGCAATACTGAGACACCTGCAGATTCTTTGCCTTAAGGAACACAGAGGGCAAAAAACCGGTCCCACTTAAAAGAACAAGCAAAAGTAATTTCACCATTACTGTTGGAAAAATAGAACTTTTCCTTCTGTCCACCACTGATTGCACTTTTGAGAACAAAGTGGTATTTTAAAGGCATTTATGTGAATTAGTTGCCAACTTCCCACTGACAGAGACCTTGGAGACTACATTACTTCAAAGTCTTTTGAAAATTTCACCCTCAGCAGTGGAACAGTACCGAGAAGACATCAGTAAAACAGCCCCCAAAATGAGTCAGCACTAGACTTTGAGTTTAGTCCAAGACTATAACGCATAGCACATATCCAAAATAGTGACATATAGGTAGTGTAATATTAAAAAAAGACAATAAACTCATGTGACATTTCTTCAACACATAGCAATGCCAGTCAACAGAAGGTTTTGACATTTATGTTAGGTTTTATTGTGGGAAGAAAGCTTCCTCTTCACAGATAGCGCACGTCAGGGAAAGGGAGAGATGCATGCAAGAAGACCTTATATCCTCCACCCCACAAAAAAAAAAGAGGCCAAACAATGTCCACACTCTTTAGCACAGATAGAAATAGTGGTAAGCAAGCTGAAATCCGACCATGCTTGGTGACACCAGAACTCACGGACTTGTGCAACAGAGCAAACATTGAAATATTAATCATTATTAGATGAGGGGAGATTTAGATTAGATATTAGAAAGACATTCTTTACTGTGAGGGTGGTGAGGCACTGGAACTGGTTGTCAAGAGAAGTTGTGGATGCCCCAACCCTGGAAGTGTTCAAGGCGAGGCTGGATGGGGTTTTGAGTAACCTACCCTAGTGGGAGGTGTTCCTGCTCATGGCAGGGGGGTTGGAACTTGATGATATTTAATGTCCTGTCCAACTCTAACCATTCTATGATTCTATGATTATTAAAGATCAATAATACTGTCCTCCACCTAAAGCTTTTGTTAAAACTCAGGGAACTGTTGGATGTCCTTGTTTCACTGATAATCAACTTAGAGCAGTAGACTGTATTCAATATTCAGTTCTTTTGATTAACAGCTAGTTAGTGGCTGATCATTTTCATCACTTCTAATTTTCATCTTGAGGCACTACTCTGGTTTCATTTTGTTTTACACATTGGAATTTCATTAAACTCAACAGATACACAGATATTTAAATCAAAAGCAACTTCAAAATAACCTATTCTGTCCCAGATGCACGCATATTCAATGAAGTTATATCTTCTTCTCCAACCTACACATATATGTAGTATCGAAGAACTACCACTGAATTTTTTTTTTTGCATTCTTCAACTTTTTTTTTTACATTCACTATTCACTGTTATTAGAAGACTATAATAATACAATTACACTAAAGTAATATAATAGGCAGTGAACGATAATTGACTTTGACAGTTGCCAGTGTTTCAGAAAATATATCTTTACAGTACTAGCACTCAAATTCCAGTTGTAACCTGTCAAACAGTTGACTCAATGGGTTAATACCCCTCTCCAAGCTACTGTGCATATTGACCACTGGCATGCAGTGAAGGATGTCTCTTCCACTATACAGACAAAAGGGGTGTAACTAAAGTAATAATGTCAGCAACTAGTCAATAATAGAATCATAGACTCATAGTTTGGCTTGGAAGGGACCGTTAAAGGTCATCTAGTCCAACTCCCCTGCAATAAGCAGGGGCATCTTCAACTATGTCAGGTTGCTCAGAGTCCCATCCAACCTGACCTGGAATGTTTCCAGGGATGGGGCATCTAACACCTCTCTGGGCAACCTGTTCAAGTTCAAGTTCCTCGCTATCTTAATTTTAAAAATGTTTTCCTTATATCTAGTATGAATCTGCCCTCATGACCCCTTGCTGTATTGCAACAGACTTGACTAAAAAGTCTATTTCCGTATTTCTTCTAATCCTCTTTTAAGAACTGAAAGGCCACAGTAAAGTCTCCCTAGAGCCTTCTCTTCTCCAGGCTGAACAACTCCAACTCTCTCAACCTGTTCTCATAGCAGTCCAGTGGACTCTCTCCAACAGGTCCTTCCTCTGCTGAGGACTCCAGAGCTGGACGGAATACTCCAAGTGGGGTCTCACCAGAATGGAGTAGAGGGGCAGAATCAATTCCCTTGACCTGCTGGCCAGGCTTGTTCTGATGCATCCCAGGGTATATTTAGCTTTCTGGGCTGCCAGCATACCTTGTCGGCTCATGTCCGGCTCATGTACTTCCAAGTCCTTTTTGACAGGGCTCCTCCCAATCGCTTCATCCCCCAGACAGTATTGACATTGGGGATTGCCTTGACCCAGGTGCAGGACCGTTTGCTTGACCTTGTTGAAGCACGTGAAATTCGCATAAGCCTACTTATCGAGCCTGTCCAGGGCCTTCTGGATGGTATCCCTTCCCTCAGGCATTAACTTTCAAATTGCTCTTCTGTATCTTTATGTTTAACTTTGAAAAAAAAAAAATAGCATTAGTGAAAAGTGTAGTTTTTGAAAGCAGGGGGTTTTATTCTTTTGCAACTTACATAAAGTGACACAAAAAAAAACTCTCTGAAGAGGTGTTTGAGAGGTTTTATTAATTTCTTACTGTGACGCTATTAAGGCTTTTACTTTCATTTATGCCTATGGTTTATGAACTCACAGTGCCAAGAAGGCTTAAGAGAAGCCATGAGTAGTCATCAACACTGTTTTATGACATAATTTGTGCAGTGTTACTTAAACCATACAAAATAAACTGCAATACTTCACAATTTACACCTGTGGTCTTCCGGAACAGCTATTTTGCTCCTTTTTCTGGAGAAGATATTACAGGCAGTAGGAGGTGCACTGCTGGAAAGGTAAAAACAAGAGCTTCTTTGACACCTAACTTCACAGTGAAAGGTTGCTAGGAAATTGTCATAACTGCTGCTGGAGGTCGGTTTGTTACATGTGTCCGCCTTCCATGTATAGCTGTAAAATACCTACTAAAATGGCAATGGACCAATATTTTAATCTTCAGAATTTAAAGGCAAAACTTAGGAGATTTTAGAGACAATCTGTCCCAGAGAAATGACCAGGAATGTGAAAAATATGATGCTGCAATGCCATACAAAGCTCCATCTTGAAAACAACAGTCACACAACTGTTTTTTCTCATGAAGTTTCAGAGGTTGGAGAAAAATCCCCAGACTTTGGTCCAGCTGACACCAGCTGGAAGAGTCTTCACCGACCACCAGGAAAGAGGAGTGTTGGAAAAAAAGAAAAACCGGTGATGGTCCATCCATCCAGGCTGACCCGATGGGCTAACATGGGAAATCACTGAACATAAAAGGCTTGACAAAAGATGCAAACCACCCAAAAAGCATCAGGGGTAGACAACGCTAAAGACATTTTTTGTTGTTTGATCTCAGAGAAAGCTGACCCAGACACACTTGCAGCTGGTGCTGGAATGAAACTTCCTCATCATTAGCATTTCCCTCCTTAATCTCACTTATGCGCAGTGGAGTGAGTTCAGCTGCAGTGTGTGTTTGCCCACTCGCTGTGTTTGTCGTGTGGGAGCAGTTAAACCTCTTGCCTGGAATCTGCCTCGTCAATGTAGGTGCTGAGGACGGGGGAATGCTAGGAGCCTTCACGCTCAGTATTTCATGCCTGGTCAGCTGCATCCCACTCTACCAAAAAATATTTTATGCAGAACTAATTTCATTGTAAGAAAAGCATTTCAGGGGCTGTAACCATACCTGTGATATTTGAAATGTGAATTTGAAATTCACAGCTTATCAATAAAAACACATTGACTTTCATAGAGGTTGTCTGGCAAATTCAAGTACAGCAGTGCACACATTTCCTTACGTGTTCACAGCAGATAAACTTCAGTTGCTAACAGTTTGTTAATTAGATCTTAGTTAAGCTTTGTCCTTCCTGCTTTTGTGCAAACCTTTAACATTTGAGGATGCAATTTGCATGCATCAGTCAACTCAAGTACTTAATTTAGGTAATAAGATAAGGAGGTGTTCTCTCCACTTTTGGGTTTTAGCCGCCACAGAGGTACCAGTTCCCAGGATTCATCGCTGCTGCTTATTCAGGCAGCTCAGTGGTTTGTGCTGCATATTAATTTCTGTCCAACACGGGAATTCAATTTGTACTGTACATTTCATTTCTTCACAGATTTAGATTTATTTCATGTTCTCTGCTTTTAATTAACTCTCTGGCACAGCTGCTGGACAGGATATAAAAACTCATTGCTCTCCCTGCCTTACGAGTACACCACCAATCATTTACCGCTTAGATGGTGGTGCAGGAGCTATCAGTTTCCATGGCAACCAGGGCCGTGGTGATTGATTCCTTGCCAGCATGGCATCACCACAGGGAGCGAGGCTTGTGATTTTTGTATGCTTGCAACATCCATCTAATTAAAATGGGATTAGAGAATCATCCCTGTATATGTTCAACAACTTCACTGCAATCCATTTATGTAAATGTCAACTCTATTCAACACAGTAGTTGAAGTGTTTATGAAGAAACAGTTGCTTTTCTCCCAGTATCTTGCAATGGGGGGAGGGGGAATAAAAAGAGTAAAATGTATAGGGCCTTATTTTGCTTACTCAAAACTGATAGCATACATAGCACCGATGCTCAAGTGCTATGCAAATTCTATCCCGTTTCCGAGTCTGAATCACTACTACAGGGGCAAAGATGGCAGAGCTGTTATGCCTCTGCTGATGTGCTGATGGCTAACCCAGGAAAATGTGCTGAGCCTGTCCTGGAAATTCATTAATTAATTTAGTGTGTATGAATTATTTATTTGTCAAAAGCCTTTAATTCATATGATTGATTTTAGTTCACTGCCATCTCCTGAGAGCAAAGTAATCCTTGTGGTCTCATAATTTTTCTTTCATAGAGCATTCCTCAAGTCTTACAACAGTTACTTGGAAATTTGTGAACTCTTTACAGATCAGGCAAGATGACAGATCTGTAGTATGCAAGGAGACTCCAGATGAAAAGAGAAGCTTAGGGAATCTTTAGAGGGCTAAAAGTGAAGCCAGGTTTTTTGGAGGATCGTTAGGTGTAAATGCAAAAAAAAAAAAAAAGAGACAGAAGAGGACAGAGAGTGACAGATCTGTTTGGATATTTTCTTTATGTATCACCATTTCTTCTGCATAACACTGACAAAATAGTCTGTTAACATGAAAAACAACAGTTTGCAGTACCTAATGGTCTCGCGTCTGTATGCATTTCATTTTGCAATCTACTTCCATATACAATTTAGAACCATTGTATAAATTATAGATAAAATTAATAGCCCATGGGATCTTATCTAAAAGCCCATTGATACTAGTCACATGGCTAATTTTTTAAAAAGGGCTATTTCTTCTCACAACAGAAGAAAACAGACTATAGCATGCAACAACATACAGATGGTAGAAATGCCTGTACCACCCAGGAATACTGTATTTTAGTATGCTCCCATAATATAATCCTCCCCCATGAACAAATCCAGCCCTGGTCTGGGAGGCCAGAAACCATAGTTATTATTGCATATAGTCATACAACACATTATTATATATATTATTTCATTTCAAAGTATATATTTTAAACCACAGTCAGAAAGAGATATGACAGATTTTGGTACAGAAGAATCATTCTGTTGGGGCAGCATCAAAACCCCTGAATGACTGGTTGAAAGTACAGAAATGGAGACAGTCAGGATGAGAACATAGAGAGTATTTCTGAAGGAACTCTCCCTGAAGCTTCTAACAAACCCATTCTGCCAAATTACCTGAGGGGATGTGTAAGATGCAGAAACTCTAAGGTCTCTGTCCTGCCCTCCTTCTGGCTTTGGGTCCCTCTGGGAGAAGATAGGTCCTCTGGTTGAATGTCAGGACTATTA
>VZTM01021131.1:14038-38510 GCA_013400555.1 Jacana jacana
CAAATCTTTCCACAGGAACTACACAGGTGTGGGACTGAAAATTGGTTGCACCTCATGCAAGTTATGATAATAAGTGACACCTTCAATTCAAAATTGTGTAATCAATCTTATTTTCTATCAAAAAAAAACCCCAACCCTCCAAAACAACAACAAACAACAACAACAACAACAACAACAAAAACCCCACACCAAACCCAAAGCAAACAAAAAATCCCTACTAAAACCAGAAAAAGACAAAGCTAGTAGCAGTAAAAAATTCTCTAGGCATTTTTGTTCCAAACTGATAGCCCTATCTTTCTCCCTGGGGCAAGCCCAGGAGGCATTTGATGATCTTGCCTTTTGATCCTTCATTCACGAATGAATGTTTCCCGTGTGGGAATCAGTCTTGAAGAGATTTTTGGAGCTTGCACTTGGTTTTCTTACAGAGAGGGTCTAGCAGTTATCTTGGATCCATAAAGACAGCACTCCTTGTACATTAAAGCAACCTGATTACACCTGCCTGGATATTCTTCTCTTTCCACATCTTATGAGTTGCTCCACTGGAACAGGAAAATGCTTTGGGACTGATTCAAGCAGCTAGAAAATAGTGTCTCAAACGGAAACATTTTAAATTAAATTAAAATTAATAAATCCAAAATATCTTATGAAATTATGATCAGTTATCGTCAAAATAGCAGATTAAAAATATTTTAAATCTACACATAGAGGCTGCAGAACTCTACAATTTTGAAATATTTTCTCTGCAAAGCAGAAGGAATATTTTGCTAAAGAAATACAAAGAAAATTCAGTTTTCTCTTCATATGTTACTATGCCAAATTTGCAGATTTGATTCAACTACCAGTGTGCAGGAGCAGATTTCTGTTCCTGCCCCAAATACTTTTCACAATATAACTATACCTGTGGATTCAGCACCACCACCTCCAGAATATTCTGGAATTATCCTGTGTTAAATGTGGTCAGTAGCTGGTTCTTCTGTGCAATGCTTCTGCAGATAGTGCAGTTTTTCACTGCAAGCAGGACTGCATTTTTGTGCAACCTCATGTGCTGCACAGCAATGGAAACTAGAAAGAATTTTGCATAAGGTTTCAGAAGTCTAACAGCATGCCATCTGTTTTTTAGGTGAACAAATGAAGTATTAGAAGTGGAAAATGAGATCAATATGTATGATTTTAAAAATGTACAGATTTTTTCCATTCATTTAACCCCACATTGACCCAATGCCACATTAGAATTAACTAACTTGCCTCTCTCCCTTGGCTTGATATCAGAGGCACTCCAGGTGTTACTCTTACTAGTAATAGTTAAAGCTGATGCTGAATCAGTCCCATATTTGCAAGTAGCACTCTTGCTGTTTCCCTCTGCAGAAACAGATCTAACTTAATGTGATACAGTTAACCTGTCACAGCAGTATGTAAAGGATTGCCATAAGGTTGAGTAAAACAATGTCGCTGAAGAGAAGAAACTTGAGAAATAACTGTTCAAATTATTCAGTAAAAAATTTTGAAGATTTTAAAATAGCAAATGCAGTACAAGAAACAAGGTTCACACTGTAAAGCAGCGAGGTAAAATAACAGCAGTAAAGCTCAGTATTTTAAAGCAAATTATTACAATGAAAATGAAATTATGTAGAGAGTAGAGACTTGATCTCCTTGTGTGTAGCCAAAGCCCTTCATACTCCAACTGACAAAATTATTTACTTCAGTTTTGTCCCCCGCTTCCTTTTTGCAGCCAAGCAGTCCTGGTGAATTTCATCCCTTACAATTAGCTGAATATGCTGACCAGGGAAAGGTGCCAATCAAACATCTGCGTCCTCTGCCTGCAGAGCAGCCTGCAAGGACAACACACCAACAAACTTCTTAACCTCCTTACTGCAGCTCAAGCGTGCTCTGGAAGAATCACTGGAAATAATGTTTCGTATTTCTTCTTAACCAGTCCTTGGTGTTTCTGAAGAACTCAGAACACCGCTTGTCACCTATTAGCATCAAAATACAAGTATCATTTTTATTTTCAAACGTGGATAATTGCCCACTCTGAACATGGCTAAGACAGCACATTTCATCTCAGCCAGTGGAGAGCCCATAGATGCTCTATTTAGGCCTACTTTTATATGACGCATCCTGTTCTGGCAGCATCCTGCCATCTCTGCAGATCGTGTTTTTAGTCTTTCACACAGATAGAATCCAAATGGTATTTACCTTTTTATTTTTTCAATGATCTCTTACTTACTATGCTGATGGAGGATCATTTGCAGTATATCTTTTAGTATCCTTTTGTATATCTCTAGAAGAGGTCTGAATGCAGGTTGACTAACCATTATTGTTAATTAATGGCTGGAGAGATATTGCTAGTGAAGTGAAACTGCTGATCTCAGCTTATTCCCTGGTGTGGAAAATTATTGAATATTGAAAGCAAGTGAGTGTTTTCCAGAGGTTAGTTATTGCAGGTTGAAATATTAATGCAAAATCTAATGCTCACGTTGCAGAATTTTGCAGTTAATATAAAAGATCGGCCAGGGCCACACCCAAAATAGGCTTTGAAATACGTGTTTGTGCCTCATGTATGATTGTTTATTTTTGTCTCTGTTGTGGAGCTGAGAGCAATCATAATTAAGGCTGAGTTGGAGGGGAGTAGGGAGAGAAGAAAGCAGCTAAGAGAAAGACAGTGACTACCGTCTGCTCACAGGTCCTGGCTCAAAGAATCTCACCTGCCATGTAGTCCCATCAGTAACAGAAAGCAAAGAAACCAGCTTGCAGAATCTGCAGGGCAAAGCAAAGGATTATAGACTGACCCCAGGGTGATTCCTCTGTTTGCTAAGGTAAGACTGACTGAGCTTTGGTCATGTTGGCACAGCTTTCACTAAATTCTCCTACTAGCCCTCTGGTGATGGAAACCGTCCGTATCAGTTGCTAACTCAGCTACCATTGTGCTTCTTCCTATAAGATGCAGCCTCTGCCTTGCTTGCTGCAGCATTACCCATTACTGAGCAGAGATCACAGAACCACAAAATCATGGAATCTTCATGGTTGGAAAGGACTTATGAGACCATCAAGTCCAGCCATACACACACAAAAACGCCAAACATCTCGACCACTAAAGCATGCCCTGACGTGCCACATCTACAGGTTTCTGAAATACCTCCAGGGATGGTGACTCAACCACCTTCCTGGTCAATGCCTGACCACACTTTCAGTAACATACTTCCTAATGTCTAATCAAAACCTGCCCTGCTGCAGCTTCAGACCATTTCCTCTGATCCTGTCAGTATTCACTTGGGAGAAGAGGCCAACAACCACTTCTCTACAACCTCCTTTCAGGTAGTTGTAGAGAGCAATGAGGTTTCCCCTCAGCCTCCTCTTCTTCAAACTAAACATGCCCAGTTGTCTCAGCCTTTCCTCATATGACTTGTTCTCTAGACCCCTCACCAGCTTGGTATCTCTCCTCTGGATACACTTTAGCACCTCAATGTCCTTCTTGTTGTGAGGGGCCAAGAACTGAACACAGTACTTGTGATGGGGCCTCACCAGTGTGAGTACAGAGGTACAATCACTTCCCTACTCCTGCTGGCCACACTATTCCTGAGCCAAGCCAGGATGCTGTTGGCCTTATTGTCCAGATGGGCACACTGCTGGCTCACATTAAGCCGGCTGTCCACTAACACCCTCAGGTTCTTTTCTGCTGGTCAGCTTTCCAGTCACTCTTCCCCAAACCTGTAGTGCTGCATGGGGTTGTTGTGACTGAATTGCAGGACCCAGCACTTGGCCTCATTGAACCTCATCTCACTGGCCTTGGCACAATGATCCAACCTGTCTAGGTCCCTCTTGTAGAGCCTTCCTACCCTAAAGCAGATCAACACTCCCACCTAGTTTGGTGTCATCTGCAAACTTACTGAGGGTGCACTTGATCTCCTCATCCAGATCCCCTCATCCAGATCATCATTAAAGATATTAAACAAGAACGGTCCCTATAAACAAAACTTACCTATGCCATGATTTGCCTGCTTCTTCAGAAGAATGCTGTGGGGGACGGTGCCAAAGACCTTACCAAAATCCATGTAGACAATGTCCACAGTCTTCCCTATTGAGAAGGCAAGTCATACAGTCACAGAAATAGATCAGTTTGTTTAAGCAGGACCTCCTTTCATAAACCCATGCTAACTGGCCCTGATTCCTTGGCTGCCCTCTACTTGCCATGACAGCTCACTCAAAATGATCTTCTCCATGATCTTTCCTGCTACTGAGGGCAGGCTGACAGGTCTGTAGTTGCCCAAATCCTCATTATGGCCCTTCCTGTACATGGGTGTCACATCACAGCAGGTAGTGGTTAATGCAGTTAGGTCCAGCTGGTGTCCTGTTACAAGTGGTGTCCCCCAAGGACTGGTACTGGGGCCTATCTTGTTTAATATCTTTATTGACAACCTAGATGAGAGGACTGAGAGTACCCTTAGCAAGTTTTCAGATGACACTGAGTTGGGAGGTAGTGTCGATCTGCCTGAGGATAGGGAGGCCCTTCAGAGGGATATAGATAGGCTGGATTGCTGGCCTGAGGTGAATGGGATGAGACTCAGCAAGGCCAAGTGCTGGGTCCTACACTTTGGCCACAAAAACCCCGTGCAATGCTATAGGCTTGAGGCAGAGTGGCTAGAAGACTGTGAAGAAGAAAAGGATCTGTGAGTGTTGGCTGATGGTCGGCTGAACATGAACCAACAGTGTACCCAGGTGGCCAAGAAGGCCAATGGCGTCCTGGCCTGCATCAGGAATAGTGTAGCCAGAAGGATCAGGGGGGTGCTCATCCCCCTGTACTCAGCTCTGGTGAGGTAACACCTCCAGTACTGTATTAAATTTTGGGCCTCTTAATACAGAAAAGACATCGAGGCCCTGGGACGTGTCCAGAGAAAGGCAACAAAACTTGTGAGTGGTCTGGAGCACAAGTCCTGTGAGGAACAGCAGAGGGAGCTGGGATTGTTTAGTCTGGAGAAGAAGAGGCTCAGGGGAGACCTTACTGCACTTTACAACTTCCTGAAGGGAGGTTGTGAAGAGGAGGGGGTTGGCCTCTTCTCCCAGATAACTAATTGATAGGACTCGAGGGAATGGCCACAAGTTGCACCAGGATAGATTTAGATGAGATGTCAGGAAAAACTTTTTGTCCCAAAGAGTGCTCAGGCACTGGAATGGCCTGCCCAGGGAGGTGGTGGAGTTACTGTCCCTGACAGTGTTCAAGAAGTGTCTGGATGAGGTGCTACAAGACATGATTTAGTAACTTAGTGGGTAGTATTGGAGACAGGAGAACAGTTGGACTAGATGATCTTGTAGGTCCTTTCCATCCTTGCATTTCTATGATTCTGTGATTCTGTGACTCTATGATTAGCCACCTTCCAGTCATCTGGTACCTCCCCTGTTGACGAGGATTCTTGATAAATGATGGAGAGAGGCTTGGTAAGTTCTCACGCCAACTCTCTGAGTATTATTGGGTGAATTCCATCCAGTCCCATAGACTTATGTATGTCTAGGTACAGAAGTAGGTCATTAACTACTTCCTCTTCGATTATGGGGGGGAGTTCTACTCTCCATCCTTATCTTCCAGCTCAAGAGGCTGAACACTGGTGTGTTCTTCAAGAGCTGGTCTAGCTATTGAAGATGGAAGCAAAGCAGGTATTAAGTATCTCAGCCTTCTCCTTGTCCTTGGTTGAGATATTCCCCTGGCATCCAGTAAGGGATGGAGATTTTGCCTGGCTCTTGTTCTGTTGATGTATTTATAAGAACTTTTTTTTTTCTCTTATGTTAGTGGCCAAGTTGAGCTCCAGCTGGGCTTTTGCCTTCCTAATTTTCTCTCTGTTTAATCTAATGAGATCTCTGTACTCCTTCTGAGTTCCCTGTCCCTTCTTCCAAAGGTGGTAAATCCTCCTTTATTTTCTTAAGTCCCGTCAAAAACTCCTTTTTCAGCCAGGCTGGCCATTTTGTCCGCCCGTTAATCTTGTGACATATGGGGACAGGGCCTTTATGATTTCCTTCTTGAAAAGCATCCAGCCTTCCCGGACCCCTTTGCCTGTCAGGACTGTCTCCCAAAGGACTCTCTCAACCAGTGTTTTGAACAGGCTGAAGTCTGCCCTCCAGAAGCCCAAAGTGGAGATTTTGCTAACCCACCTCCCTACATCACTAAGAATTGAAANTATGTCTAGGTACAGAAGTAGGTCATTAACTACTTCCTCTTCGATTATGGGGGGGAGTTCTACTCTCCATCCTTATCTTCCAGCTCAAGAGGCTGAACACTGGTGTGTTCTTCAAGAGCTGGTCTAGCTATTGAAGATGGAAGCAAAGCAGGTATTAAGTATCTCAGCCTTCTCCTTGTCCTTGGTTGAGATATTCCCCTGGCATCCAGTAAGGGNATGTGCTCTCTGCTCTGTTATATTTCCAGAAGATATCTGGTAGGTTGAAGTCCCCAACCAGAACAAGGGCTGGTAACTGCGAGACTTCAGAGAGCCGCTTATAGAATACCTCATCTGCCTCNCTCTCTGTTTAATCTAATGAGATCTCTGTACTCCTTCTGAGTTCCCTGTCCCTTCTTCCAAAGGTGGTAAATCCTCCTTTATTTTCTTAAGTCCCGTCAAAAACTCCTTTTTCAGCCAGGCTGGCCATTTTGTCCGCCCTTTAATCTTGTGACATATGGGGACAGGGCCTTTATGATTTCCTTCTTGAAAAGCATCCAGCCTTCCCGGACCCCTTTGCCTGTCAGGACTGTCTCCCAAAGGACTCTCTCAACCAGTGTTTTGAACAGGCTGAAGTCTGCCCTCCAGAAGCCCAAAGTGGAGATTTTGCTAACCCACCTCCCTACATCACTAAGAATTGAAAACTTGACCAATTAATAATCTCTAAGCCCAAGATGGCCTCCAACCACCACATCTCCTGCTAGTCTTTCTCTGCTTGTGAACAGTAGGCCTAGCGAGGTGCCTCCCCTTGTATTCTCACCTACCAGTTGTGTCAGGACGTTATCTTCCATACACTCAAGGAACCTCCTAGCCTATGTGCTCTCTGCTCTGTTATATTTCCAGAAGATATCTGGTAGGTTGAAGTCCCCAACCAGAACAAGGGCTGGTAACTGCGAGACTTCAGAGAGCCGCTTATAGAATACCTCATCTGCCTCCTCGTCATGGTTGGGTGGTCTATAGCATACTCCCAGCACACAATCTCCCTTATTTGCCTTCCCCTTCATCCTTACCCATAAACATTCAATTTTATCACCACTGGAATCTACCTTTAAACAATGAAAACACTCCCTAAAATACAGAGCCACACCCCTGCCTCTTCTTCCTTGCCTATCCCTTCTAAAGAGCTTATAGCCATTCATTACAGCATGCCGGTCGTGGCAGTTGTCCCACCACGCTTCCATGATAGCAACTGTGTCATAGCTGTTCTGCTGCACAATGGCTTCCAGCTCACCTGTTTGTTGCCAGTGCTACATCTACATTGGTGTAGATGCACTTGAGCTGGGCAACCAATTTTACCCCCATCCTTTGCCCTTTACCGCTAGGCTCATTACTAGTGGGCTTACCTTTATCCCCTTCCCCCTTCAATTCCAGCTTAAAACCCTGTCCATGAGCCTTGCTAATTATTGGCCTAGTACCCTTTTCCCCCTTCAAGACAGGATTTTCCCATCCTTTGCAAACAGGTCCGGTGTCCTGTAAATCAAACTGATGGGTCCTTCTACCTTGCCATGGGCTCTTGCATGCCCACAGTGAATGTGGCTGCCTCAGAGCATCCTCCTCTCTGCAGATGAAGGACAGGTTAGCTTACAGCAGGGGCTTTTGGGAAGCTTTGTGATGACACCTTTTGCAGGACTTGGACTAAGGGACTCCTTACACAATCACAGCTGAGGCTTTTCCTCCTGTAAAGCTACAGAACAAGGCAGCTTTAAACTTTAATTCACTGATATTGCTTGGGTCCTTTTTCTGGGCTCCTTCTTTATGTCATGGAAAAAATGTATTTGCTTCACCCTGTTTTTGTTGATCTATTGCAGTGATTCCAATGAATTTCTTCAGTGCAGAGAATCAATGACCTTCACTCGTTGAAACTTCAGAGACTTCTGGATAAAGACAGCAGATTTGGCCCCTTTCTTTCATATTTGTCTCCCCTAGTATTCATTTTTGGGAACAAATTTCTAGACTAAAATATGTCATTCTGTATAGACCAACCCAGCCAGGCATTTCAAGTTCAAATGAAAACTGTACAAAAGGTAAGCACGTGATGACTCTCATATCTTTTGCCCTTATGTGGGTGATAGAAATAATTACCTCTAGACATATCACTGCACTGTGCACAGTCGGCACACAGGAGATTGCCAGGTGCTGGATGTGATAGGAAATGTGCAGCCTGATTATATGTGCTGGAATCCAAGTGCTGCAAAATATCTCTTTTAAATGAGATCAGGAGCAAGAATTTAAAGATACCACTTAATTTTTCAACTGCAGTCAAGCAACACCAGTGTTTCAAGATGAATTTGTTAATCACTTGGGACTAGGGATTGTATGTGGTAATAAAAGACTCGAAAAACATTTCCTAGCAGGCAGCAATAACTGTTCCAGTCTGTTTAAGTAATTTTTTTTCTTTTGCTGGTTTAATTTCCCCTGCCCTGCTGCCTGATCCAATTTATTTCAGTTGAAAGTGAATGCTGAGCTGGTGGAAGGTACCAGATTCATGACTGTGGAAATGAAATGCATTTGGTTGCAAAGGCTGTGTGAAATTTAGCCTTAACAGAGCAAGGCAACGCAAGATCTCAGTACCGCTGAAGTTCTCCACCCTGCTGCTTTCACAGGAGGTCTCAGTGGTGTATGAGCCTCTCCTGGGCCAGCTGCATGGTTGTAGTTGAGGTGGTGGTGGCAGGGCAAGACCCACATGCTGTGCCATCAGTTCCAGCACTTGCTTGGACAGGTGGGAACTTAGTGTTACAACTCACTTGGTTTCACCTCCCCATGAGCACCACCAGCTAAAAAGGCAGGGTATGGAGTACTTCATTTCCTGAGCCCATCACCTCCTTGTCAAGCTGCTCTCTGGTGATTATTCAGATGCATCCTGCCCTTCAGCAATGCCATCCCTCCTGTGGCTCTACGCCATACCCGATGCGTTAGTGAATGACCGGCCGTGCAAGCAAGTCGATGGCATGCTGCTCAGAGAAATGGCCTCAGTGCAGACCCTGTCAGAAAATCTAAGCCAAACTACATAAATTCACTGCATCTTCTTTCTCAAAATGCAGAGATGGGCTAAGCAAATTCACCCTCAAGGGTGCCTTGATTATTCAGAAACACAATGACTAAAAATTAGTGTATGCTGCTCAGGCATGAAGGAACACATTTCTTCAAATTCTCCATAGATATTTAGTGAGACTTATATTTACATCCTTTTTATGCATTTATTCCCAGTATGTATACAAACAGATGCTGAGGTTTTCTTCCCGGATGTGAGTGTTTGAGAACAAGAGAAGTTTCTCAAAAACAGTGGTTTTGTGCCTTTGCAAGTGTATCCATGCGAAAACAGATTGCATCCTTCATTACTGTCTCTTAAAAAAGAAAAGAAAAAAAAAAAAGCCAGACATAGTCAGAAAGCAACAAAGAAGCCACATGAAGATAACTTTCTTTTCACAGTGCATGTTTCTTATTTTTCAAATAATCAGTCATCGTAGAAAGGCTTCTTGGGGCTCCTCGCCAGTTAATTTAGCCTTTCTGCTCATTTAAAACTGGCTCTGGTGGTACTATGCAATGACAACACTGAATTGCCCTTTACTGTTATGAGACTAATAAACTTCATAGCAACTAAATTCACTAATAGATTACTGTTCACATTAATGTTATACACGTCACTTCTTCCCTTACACCTCCTTTTCTTTCCGTGCTCTGCAAGAGAAAAGGCCTTCCACTCTTTTTTTCTTTCAAAATCTGCCATTGTTTCTTTTTTTTGTTTTAAAACAGATGTTATGAAAGGCAAGGCATAGGCTAGTCAAGACAGTGAGAAAAGCACATATGCAGGCTTTTTCTTTTATTTTCAAATAGGCTTCTGATGATTTCCGGATATTACCAAGTACAAAACTGTTCAAAGTCTGTTATTATGTAGGTCTAAATAAATGCATGCAAATACACATACATATATAAAATCATTTGCCTTGAGAAAACCTGAATGGTAAGCAGAACACAGTGTTGAAGTGAAGCACTGTGCTAAACATCAACTGTAGTATCACTGACAGGGGCCATACAACTGAATCCTATGGAGCCCACAACCCAGACAGCCCAATAGCAAAATCCTGAAAACTGTTCAAAACTACATTGCCCTAAGCTGACAGGACTGCAGGCCTTAAAAGTCTCAAGGGGAAGGGGTTTCCAGTGTGGGGTTTGGGTAAATAATGTTGTTTCTGTATCAGGAATGCTTTACTTGTCTGAAAAAAAAAAGGGGGTGTTCCTGGTTTGGATGTTGAGCTTGGTGTCTGTACTGCAAGAGCACACTTTGGGAATGAAACGAGTCATGGTCTCCCCTCCTTTGCTGATATATCCACAGCAGTGACAACCTTGGCCTCAGCAGCCTTCCTCCAGAATGGGTCAGAATGGAGCTGAGCAAATGACTGATGCTGAGAAGCATACCTGGAGGATTTAGCCCCTTATTGGTGGATAAATATTCAACAGGTCACAGTGGTTTTGAATTTATGGCTTGATACAATACCTCTGGAGAGTGAACTTTGGTTCTGTGCCATCTCAATGGCTTGAGGACCTGAGCCATGTAGGGACTAGACTTTGTCCAGCACAGAAGTGGAGAAGAAAAGAGCCTGCTTATCAGGACAAGGAGGCTGCTGAGGGTCTCAGATGGCAGAGGCATCTCCACAGATATAAGGTAGCTACATTCACAAAGCCCTACAACTAAGTATTTTTGTGGACCTCCATGATCTTTGCTCATGATTCTGCCCAAAAGCTTGGCCTTCTCCTGATGGGCACAGAGGGTCACTGAAGGAACTAGTACCAACACAACACTCAACTTTAGCTCCTTGTCTGCTCCTTGTCTGCTCTCTAGGGAGGGGCTAGAGCTGTACAGCCTGGTACTCTGCCTCTGCCTCAGACTGAGGTTTGTACAATTTCATACCTTTTTTCCAGAAGCTATTAGCTGTGACAAAAATAAATAAATAAATGAAATTTAATTGGTTTTATGTTAAGGATTGAATGACAATTTCCAGAAAGTTTTGCCTTAACGGGCAGTAAAAAACTACCTTGATTATTGTCCCTTGCCATGGCAGAGTTTTTGTAGGTAGAACTTGACTGCCTTGTATTTTTATACAAACCAAATGCAAGAGGATATAAATTTTATTGCCACAACTAATGTGGAAAATCTGTTCATCAGCATGTAAGCACCCCAGACTTCTTTTTTCATAAGATGTGGCTTGTTCCATGAAGCCGTGAGACAGTAAATAAGATTCACCCCCCAAAAAATTGCTTTTGCTGAGCCAGGATCTTTACTATTCTTTCATACTTTGGGATATGGCATGTGGGAATAGGACACCCAGCTTTTGCCACATTTTTGCACGCAAGGCACCTGATTTCTCCTGTCTTCTTGTTAGTGGTCAGTTCTGTGGGAATTACATCTAAAGCTACTAGACCTGTGGTTGTTGATTGGCAAAACACCAACTGAAGAAGGTTGAATCAAAGTGTTTGTGTCCTCACAGACTGATGTAAGGGGCACACTGAAAAAAACAGTAGGTGTTTATCAGAAGTCCAAGATTAAGAGAACAGAAGAAATTTGTATCTTGATACATTTCATGCTTTGGATTCTTGGGGAAGCTAGGTCTGGATACTTTCTCATTCATTCAGAGAGATTATCCACATTATTTAGGTGGCCTTGCTTATTTATTTTTCATCAGCTACCAGACTCACCTGAAAAGAGAGGATTTACTTTCCTGGTGCTGCAACTTTCCTGTGAAGGTGTTGTTCAGTTTCCAGAGATACCAAAAGAAGACAGTACATTAAATACTTTGCAGTCTTTTTTATAGAATTAAAAAAGTTTTAGAATTTGAATGCTGTTTTTTTGGTCAGTTCAGTTAGTGGTCATGCCGAAGGTATGTAATTGTTTTCTCCGAACCCTGTAACCCCTCATGAGGATTGACCCAAAAGCTCAAATAGACTGCACATATGGCACAGGGACTACCGATGGCATAAGAGAATGACAGGAACCTTTTTAATAAAAAGCTAAACTAATCTGGGTGCTAATCAAGCTGACACGTATTTTGTAGTGCAAACCTAAGACAACCCTTTTTTTCCCATTAAAAAGCATGGCTAATTTCCTAGTAGTCTCACTCAATGCCTGAGAATAAATCAATTGATTACATCTGAGAACCTCTGAAAGGATTCTTAATAAACAAGGGCAGCAAAGTGAGGTTAAAAGAAAAAAGAAAGTTGATTCCAGTTAAAACCATTAAACCATTGGCAAAACAAGAAACTTATTTTAACTGCTAGAGTTCAAGTTTTTTTTTTTATAACTCTTTTCTGATAGAACTTGAAAAAATCATCTTTGGCTGTTAACAAAATTCACATCTCCACTTGGTTATGACCAAGACTTTTAGAAGATGTTTATTACAGAAATCTCTAGACTTCATTTAGTAATTCTGAATGGTTAACTTTTGTGCTGGTTTAACATTCATATGATGAAACCTACTTTTTGGAATATGAACAGGCACTACCTTTCTCATTCCCTTTGCTTAGGGGTTATTTACCTAGTATAAATACCTGGTAATTACCTGGGTAACAGAGATTTTAACATCTCTGGAGAAAGATAGAAGCTATGACTAAGAAAGATATTGAGGCCCTACAAGCGACACAAAGAAGGGTGACAGCCCTAGAATTAAGTGACACAAGACCATGATAGGAGCAGAATGATCGCAGAAACACCTCTTGTGCTTGCCCCTGCTGCCCTCCCCGTTCTTCTGCCCGCTAGGGAAAGGGCTGACAGACCATCGAAGCCTCCCCGGAGGCAAGGACCCATCTCCAGGAGTCCTTGGTAGGCCAAAGGTACAGTAACAACAGTACAGTAACATAACTGTCATCCTCTAATTTTTTTTTATTTTTTTTTTAAATAGCAGGAATTTCAAGGGTTAATTCTGGCCCAAGAGGATTATTTTGCTAGCACACAAAACTAGTGGTACTCCACATAGTCTGCAAGGGTAAAAAAATGCAACAAGTATTAAGTTTTACATTGGAAGCCAGCAAACAGCTTTTCCCGTGCTTTCCTGGGTAATGGATAGAGGAGACTGTTGGATGGAAATGAAATTTATCTTCGGGAGCAGATCTCTGAAACTCCTCTTCACACAGACTTCCCACCCTTACAAAAGCCCGTGATTGCTATGGAAAAATATACCAAAGCTTTTTTTCTTTTATGTAAAAAGTGAATTACAGGAATTCTTGAGAGATCAAGATCTACAGATGGGAGAGTTTCCTTTATGTCACCTTGTTGCCATTTCAACCTGTCTTTACATTCAGACATTTCTATGTCTAGTTTATGAAATATCTTTCAATGGGAACTTATTAAAACAACTGATGTTATAGAATATTTGTAGAAGAAAAATTTTGACACAGAGTGACACAGATTCTAAAGTTTGTGCCCTTTTAATCAGAGAGCAAATTCAGAATGGAGTTACTCACGCAAACAACAAAATCTAGTAAGTATGTCTCCCATTCCAGCAGAAGGCTGACTGAAACTGAATCGTGGGCAATGAGTTACAGAATGCATGATCTGAATCTTTTCAAACAACTAGCAAGAATGAGAAAGATAATAAGCATAAATAAATGAAGAATTGAAGTGTATTTTAGATCAGAAACAAATGTGCATACATACGAGTTTCACTCTGTATTCAGGATATGGAATATAAAATATGGAAACCAGTCTCAGAAAGGAGATCCTTACATCATCTCCTCTGTGACATTGACCCTCTGCCTGTGAAATGCAGATAACAACATTTTGTCACCTCAGTGGTGTGAAAATAATTCTGGTCAAGATAGTTACCCTTCAGAACCCATAGTCATGGAGGTTGACCAAGCATCAAAGAGAGCTAGGTGGTAAGGAAAAATTTCAGTTTTAAAAAGATGGTAGTTTGGGTTTGGGTTTTTTTTGTCAAGTAATGAAAAAAAAAAAGAAAATGTGCTGTATCATGCTATCTAAGAATTTAGATATTTATACACAAAGAAGTCTTTGTGTATAAGAAAGTACAGCAGTATATGAATAGTTCCACTGAAGTCAAATAAGTGTTAAGTAGAACTCAGGCTGATCTTTCACTTGTGAGGTCATCCCTGTGAGTAACCCAGGAAGTCACTTCACCTTCTCCTTTCCACAAAGCGTGAGTGCAGATAAGGGGAAGAGGTCTCAGAATTAGCATTGCAATGTCTTCTGAGCGGCAGTTTCAAGCAGTGTCAGAGCACAGTCTGCAGTAGCTGAGAATACAGCAATACCAGAGAAATAAAGATTTTCTGTGTGTTTTGCTGCATCATTTGTGCAGCATATTAGGGAAGGGGATCTTGAACCTCTCTTCTGTTTCCTTTCTGTTGCTTTTTTTTATTCTCCACAGTCAACAAAAGTAGTTATCTGCTAAAGCTTAGGTGGGGACATGAGCAAAGCTTAAAGCTAGGAAGAATATCCCATGTTTTATTTTTATTCAAAATTTTGCATAGGGGCATTCCCAACACTTTCAGTGATTTGTACAAAACAGCAGTGAGTTTTCTTTGCATCACTATCTGATTGAAAAGAATTCTGGAAGCTAAGATACTGTCTCAGAAAAAATCACTGACACTGACCTGAGGTTCCCTGAAGTAATTACCTTGAATGTTCTCTCTGTGATGTTACACTGTGTGCCATTTATTTATTTGCCTTTCTGAAGTCAACTTGCACAACCGAAATACATACTGTCATCCTCATAGGGTTACTTTCTTTACCAGTATACAGCCCATTACCAGAAGAATATGTCCCTGTGTCCCTGCCCATGACAGGGGGATTGGAACTCCATGAACTTTAAGGTCCCTTCCAACCCAAACCATTCGATGCTTCTGATTCTTAGAATGAGTGACAACTGGATTTTGTGTGGACAATGCCAAGTAGAAAAGCATTTTGTGTTGCTTATGTTATGCTTTTTTATGATTTGAATTGGAGATCTGTGTCTTTCTCACAATGTTAGTGAGGACGAAGCACACAGGTCTTTCTAGAAGAGGAAGGGTTTTAAAATTGATTAATATACATTGTCTAATATTCCTTTCATTGGTAACATATTCCTGCACAATGTTATCTGTGTGTTAACTAACACAGCAATTTATACACTTAAGCCACTCTATGTTCTGTTTACCATTTTTGTGCTTCATTTCTCTTACTGAAATTAAAACGTGCCCGTCCCTTCTTGTTTCGTGTTGAATTTCACTTGCAGTATTAACATAATGCTGTTGTGTTTGGATTTCAATTTCCAGCAGTGTGAGTGGAGCGGACAGTTTTAATGGCATCTTAAATTAAACTATTTCCATTGGAATGTGAGCAATTACACTTAAACTTTTCTATTACTACTGAGTTTCCTTGTTTGTTTGCTTTTAATCTTTCTTCCACATTTAAATAGAGCTCACTCAAAGATATAAAGCTACCTGACAAAATTTTTAGGCAATATGTAATTTCTCTTTTAAAAAAATCCTATTTTTCTCTCTCTCTTTTTCTTTTTTTTTTTTTTCCTTTCTTTTTCCCCTCTTCTAATCATATCCACTGATATTCATTTTTATGTCAGATACTGGAAGCTATAGAAGTAGTAGTTGTTTTGCTGTCTAGTAAACTTATATAGCTATTTTGGTACATAAGATGAGTTTTGTAACAGTTCTTACACACAGTCCACGAAAGTACAGTGAAGCATTGAAATCAAGGGGTCTGGTAACATGTAATCACATTTCCTTATCCCTTCAGAAGGCATATTCTTGAGATTATGCTCTAAGGATTTTGACGGGTCAGTTTTAAATTAAGAGTCCTAATTGGTTTTTATTGTTTGAATGATAAATGAACAGGGCACAGAGGTTAACAACTTCTTCAATGCACTTTATTTCCTCTTAGCTGCTTTGCTGAGTCGAGGGAAGCCATGGTGGGGAAAGTATTGGTAGTAGGGGGAAGGCAATGTAAATGGGAGAGCCTGTTCTTACTAGCAAAGTGTTGCATCTAGTTAGCCTTCAGTTATGTATCATATATTTCCACTGCTGGAAGCAGAAAAATGTTCAATAAGCTACAAAAGAAATTGTATGCGCAGACAGTGACAAGCTAGCATAGACAGTCAGGCCCTTACTCAGCTATCCCCAGCTGCATCCAATTAGTAAGCCACAAGTATTTCACAGCTCACCTCACAATTTTGGCTTTCATATGTCAAGACCAGAAGACCTTACTGGAAATCACCTGACCACACCTCATTGCAATGAAGCCAGGATAGTGACTCCACAGGACTTGAGACGCTAGTCCTTCAGAGCCTGTATGAGAACTGGAGGTCATCTTCATCATGGAATAATGGTGGAAATCATGTCCTAATGCTCATCACCCTGTGGAACTCCTGTTTGGTTGAAGACTCGGTCACTGGTGATGGAAAGCACTTGTTTTGGTTCCAAAAATGTTTTCTGAGACGGTGCTGTCAGACACTCCCTGAAGTCTTCCCTACTCACCTACTCCATAACACCTTGACTGAAAACAATCCCAAGCACAGAGGGACAGAGCCCCTGTATGAGGAGGAAAGGGATTTATTTTATTCCCTCATGTAGTGTATTCAGGGACATGCCAAATATTGAACCTACAAACTATGTTGGCCATAGAGCAGACCAAAGTCCAAGAAAATAAAGCCAAGCACACTGTTCCCTAAAAGATGAAAAAGCAGTCACATATAAAAAAAGAGTTGCAGAAGCAGTTCCTTACTTAAAAGGAAGATTAAGCCTGTTCGAGGCAAGGCATCAAAACTCCCATTTGTGCTGAAAATCATAGCTTTGGGAGGAAAGAAGTGCAAATCTTAATTACTCTATGAAAGTAATTATATTCATCACTTGCAGGGTGAATACAGAAAGAAAATGAAGTGATAAAGACTTTCTTAATGGAATGATGAATAGAAAGAGAAGAGTTAATATTTGATGTGTGGAAGTCAAAGTTGTGGGAGAGGTGGTAGTTTATGCATGTTGCTCTGCTTTTGTACTCTGCCTCCCCTGTGACAAGCCAAACAAAGAAAAATCACCAAGACTCATTTCGTGGGGTTATTTTAACAAAAGATCATTTGCACAAGAGAGTTCAAAGCTGAAGGAAATCTGAATGGCTGTCACATTTCTTAGGTATAGAAATCAAGGCGTAATCAGGAAAAAGACTAGTTAGCTAGTGCCCAGCAGGACAAGACCACTCAGGATCAAGACCCAAGAGAGGACAGTAGCAGGCCACTGCAGCTCAGATAGGAAGCAGTTTCAAAAGAGAAACACCAATTTCTGGTTTTAGGCAAGCCTATTCTTCAGATACTGGAGCCAGGTTTGCAGAGGACTTGGAAAGTTAAGGCTACGCTGGCTGCAAGCAGACCAGCTCCAGTGTGGCTGCAGGATCACTGGTTTCACTTGGCAGTGCTGGGCACCCACGTTGGTGTCCCCTGCTAGATTGTTAGATTGCTAGATTGCTAGTTTGGAGCAGAGCACCATGCCATCACAGTTTCCATGCAGATGTGCCACCAGCAATGCTCTGATGGTGAATAATTCATGTCAATTGACTTGTTAGACAATTTACATCGTTTTCTGAATGTGCAAAGAGAGCATAATCATCTCAAATGTTCCTATTATTCTAAATTGTTCAATGACTTTCTCTCCTCATGAGAGATACTTTCTCTCATCATTTATAAATCCATGCTAGGATTGTGATGCATGCAGATAAGTGGCAGGTAAGATTGCTTACAGTCCGGCCTTTGCTCTTTTTCCGGAGCAAAAGAAGCTCTCTGGGAATTTAAACAGCCAACATACAAGTTACCTCCTATACATAGCTCTTTATCCCCACTGAGAAAACTCTTTTTTCCTCAACACAGGCTAATGCACTGAAACCTTTACCCCTGTTATGAAAAGGTGCACTGATTTTTCAGTTTTTATTAAATATAATTTTAACTTTTCTGTTCTCTTGTAACCACAGACATCTCCAATGTTAATAAAAATACATGATCATCTACTTATATGGTAAAGTTTTGGAGTCATCTTTCATGCTCTCGTAACTTCTCAAGTCCCTTATTTTGGCCCTTATGCATAACAACATAATATCTAAGGAGCAGGGAAAGGGGATGTTTTACTCAGTGTAATAAACTCCGTTTAAAACGATTCCCTCAGCAGGACAATGTAATTCACTTCAGCAATTATAAGACCACCCAAAGAGAAAAGAGATACACTTTATTAAATAGGCTGTGAATTATATTATGAATGTATATTGAACTAATAATCCAAACCCTTCAATTCACATTTTACTTGTTGTTACACAAGCTCTTTCTAAAATATTATTTTGAGTAATTTTTTTTCCATTTTGTATGTTGCCTCCATCACTCTGGAAGCAAGTTCCTTTGACAGTGAATGTACTGCCCAGCTAATTAATGTCAGTCAGGTATCTCACATGTTTCACTGAAGGTCAGATTTTGTTGGGGTTGTTACACTGCCCAGTTACTTATCCATATGACCTCTACACAGACCATAAAAAGGGCAGGAGTCCTTTGGTCCCAAAGCAAAGCCCAAGAGGTGTAGCAATTTCTTTTCTTTCTATGAGTAGAGAACCTTTCTCTTTATCCTCTGGTTCGCTGCCAAAATGGATGACTGCAGCTGTGTTTTGCAATCCACGATTGCCCCTTTCTCCTGCTCTGAAAAGTCACACGAGTGTTTTCATGACGACTTCAGGGATCTCTGTGGTTCCCTGTTTGTTGTTTTGGGGGTTCTTTTGTTGTTTTTCTTTGGTTGGTTGGCGGGGTGTTTTTGGGTGGGCTTAGCAGTTGCTGCACTGCTTGCTTTCATAGTTGGTATCCCAAATCTTTCCACATGGAGCTCACCTCAGGCATCAGCTTCCTGTCTGGAGAACAATCTAAGCAACACCTCAGTGGGTTTTCTTCTCCTATCTCCTGTCCTTACCTTCAGCAGGTCACCTCTTTTCAGACTGGGTATTTGTACGCAAAACAGGGGACAGAGACAGGACAGTCCCTTCCTTCAGGCTAAAATATTAACCCCTTCACCCCTGGTACTCTGCAAGACTTACTCTGGACACAATCATGCTAACACTTTGTGAGATTCCTCATATACAAAAGCAGCCCAAAGTGAAATTTCAGTGGATGTCAAGTCCCTAAATACAAAACTGTGAACAAGATCATTAATATTCAAATGCTATTTTCTCACATTCAAGGCACTTAAGTTCAAACAGCTGAAGACACTTCTCCTGTTTCACGTATCTTAGGTGTGATTTCTAACTGTGACTCTGAAAAATAAATTCCTGTACTGCTACTCTTCCCTGTCTTTAAGTGCCCTTCTCAAAGCAGTGGTTCCTTGGGTCCCAGTGTGGTCACTGCTCAGCTGGGCTACTCAGGGAGTAGTCTATCTGAGACCTAAAATCAAGAGTTTATGTGCTAAGTCTCTATTTAGATGTAGTACTTAAATTTAACCCAGGCAAGTGACAGACCTTGAGCATATATGAAAAATGATATCACTTTATGCAAGTAAAATGCCCTAATGTCTTCAGATCACCATCTTACAAATTAGGATAATAATCCTTTCCTCTCTCACAGAAACACTGAGAAGGCTATAAAGTCTACATACAGAAGGGTTGTATGACTAGACTGATAAATAGAAAAAAACTTTCTCTTCTGATCTTAAACCTAAGAAACCCAGGAGTAACTTGAAATCAAACAAATGACTGTGACTGGCCCTGGTGGTGATCCAAGCTGATGTTTCTTATCATGAGAATATATCCTCGTAGCTGGCTACCCAAAGTGAATTCTAATAGTTCCCAGTATGCACTTGCTGGCTTTTTTTGTTAAATGCGTTAGTATTATGGCAAGCAAAATTTCAGTAAAAGAAGCTGCCTAGACTTCTTGTCTGGTCTTCTCATGGTAACAGTGAAGCTCTTCCAAATTTCTTCTAATGTTGTGCTTGAAAGGAAATGAAAAGTAATCCTAGGAAGTAAATTGTCTGGGCTTTTAAGACTCTCATTAGTCCTAATAGGATTTTTTTACATACTTAGAATTAAAAAGACCTTAAGAGCACAACTGGCTGTTGTGTGCTTTAAAGGCTAAATTTTTTTTTTTTCACCTGGCAATGCATTGTCAAATGTACTAGGCTAATTGTTGAACCATAAATTATGTGTACAGTTGTCACTTTAATTGCTAGAGACTTTTTTATATGGTGAAAATGATCTTCCTGTCATCACAGAGTGAGTCATTCAGTCTTGCAGTTGTACAAACTGTGAGGGTTTGTCTAATTGTGAAAATAGGTCTTTTAACGGCATACCACAGTGACAACAAGCCAGGGCTGCAGTTACAAGTTTTGTTGTTGACAGAAAGCATTGAGTGTCAAAATGATCTCTTGGCTGTTATCAAACTGATGAAGCTGGGTGGCCAGGATAAAGCTGTTAAGTAGATATGGGCAATCTCAGGTGGAGGTACAGGAGCAGAACAGACTTACAAGGGTTTTGCTCAGAAACTGCTGAAAGTACTGCAGAAAACCTTTCTGCTCATTTCTCAGGTCTTATTTCTGGAATATGATGTGTTTCAACTCCCTAAACTGACTGTTCACATATTCTCAAAGGGAACAATTTTTCCATCAAAGAGTGAAATTTTGTCAAATTTCAGATGTTTGCAGAGACATTTTGATTTCTGTGAGGGTGTGATAGCCTAGGTAGAGTTTTGAAATGTGCCAACAACTCTTTCTAACATCTCTGTAGAGCCTGTAGCCTACCTGCCTGCTGGAGCTTAAATAACTCCCAGACTTTTCAGTTCCTGGCTCAAGTGGGAATTGTATATTTTCTGGGATTTTGCGGTTTCAATTTTGACTCTAGCTGCTGGTCAGAAGAAGGAGCTGGGGGACCACGCTTGTACAGGTTCAGAAAATGGAAACTAGCACTTTTACAGTTTGGTTTCCAGACTCCAGCTCTTAATCAAGACTCAGTTTTCCCTTTCACCACCAAGTGCAGCTAGAACCTTTAAAAATCACTTTTGACAATTCCAAGAGATTTTGAGTTTTTTTAAAGGGAAAATTCACAACTTCAAAAGGCTCAACTTCAGAATTCCTAAATCCTCTTCAAAATTACTTCATCTGCTCATTTCTTTTAGTCACTTTGCAGTTGTTTTCATTATATTTAATTTATATTCTATAAGATTCTCTCATTATATCTCCCAGTTCACCCTATCCTTTTTTTCCTAGTCATTATGTCTAACTGCTAATGTTAATACTTTTTTTAAAGTTGTGAAATTGGTACTTTTAAGTGCTTAGGTCTNTTTTTTTTTTTTTTTTTTTTTTTTTTTTTTTTTTTTTTTTTTTTTTTTTTTTTTTTTACCCCAGCTATTATTTCTTTTTTCCTGATGAAACCTGCCACTTAATGCCTCCAGGGTAATCAACAGGATATTGAAACTCAAGGAGAGATGTGCTGGGTCTCGCTTCTGATTTTTGCTTATCTTCTTCCTAGACCCCCTAGACAGCCTTTCCTTACTGATTCCTCTTGCACCAGACTCCTAGAGCCAATCGCAGTCCTTGCACCCTACATTGAGTGTCTATTATTAGCCTTTGGTTATATCAGGCCCGTTTCATAGATTTGTTGTTTATGAATATGAAAGTCTGTATCTTCCAATTCTTTTCAAGCTGCAGAAGATAGACTCTGCTCATACATAATCAGCCAAGCATATTTCCAGCAAATCGACATACCTGTAGCAAATCACTGTACTGGAAAAAGGTGGTTGCTTCCCTTTGGCTGGGTAATTATTGAAATATGGGGAAAGGTAGAGTGCATTCTTTTTGGATTAAAGTCTATAGCACAATATCTGAGCATTGTGATTACCATTATTTCTTCACGTATAAATAGTACTTCCTTCATTTCTNGGATTCTTAATGGGGGGCCATTAGTACATCTTTCCTGATAATTAGAAGCAAGAGCAAAACCAGAAACTCTTTAAAACAAGTAGTCAACTTAGATATCTTGGTTCTGCAAATAGTAACTGAACTTTTACAGCTCTTGTTTTCATGCCATGTTCCTTCTTAACCCTTTGGGACTAGCGAGGGCTAAAATACCGCAGCCTTGGGATAGCCACAGGTCTGAAGTGTCTTTTAACTTAGGGCACTGTGAGCTACAAAACCAAAGCAACTTGATTTACATTTGAAAGATGTCAGCTGGGTACATGTGGACATGCTATTTACATGGTTACAGAACAGTGTCCTGCAGTTTGGCAGAGTCTGGGGTGCAGTTGCCCTAAGATTGCACACTTACTGTGAATTATCATTTTAACCTGCAAGAATTTAAAGTATGGAACATTGATATTAATTTAGAAGCCAAATGGCTCTTGGGTTATTTTATGGGGGTCTGTTTGGGAGGAAGCAATGAACTGATTCCAGGCACACTGCTTTTATACCTGGGAAATGTTTTGGTGTCTGTAACTAGTTCTTGACAGACTAGAAAGACGGAAAGAGATGTGAAGCATCTTATATGAAAGTGTGAGAACTCACATGTTCAGAGCCATGGCAAAGCTTGTGCAGGTTCTATATGAGACTGCTTGCAATGCTTTATTCAGGGTTCACTCTTCTCTAAGTTCCTGCAAGAAATCTGAAGTCTAAATTGAAACCCAAAGGTCCATGGGGCTACAGAAGGAGGCTCTGAGTGTCACAGAAGGGGACAAAGCACAGGCTGCAATCTCAACACCTCCTGCTGACCTGCTCTTACTCTGTTTCTCTTCAAATCCTTTGCACCTGCTTGGGTTTTGTTTTCAAGATGAAAATGTTTGGCAAAAGATTGTGGTGTCCATTGACACAGTGCCTTTGGATTCAAGGTAAATTTCCTGTATTATAAAGTACTGTAGGAAGAAATACATATCTGTTAGTATATGATATGACTTAGATTGTTCCCACCAGCAAAAAGGCACAGAATAGTAAATTTTGCTGCAGTATGAATTACATTTTTGAGTGTCTAGAGCTTTAAAAGTAAAATAAATTAAAAAAATGAGACAAAATAAATCGCAATACTGGCAAATGTAACATACCTACAAGACAGAAGCAAAGTTCCAACTTCAATTTATTCTGATCACGTTTTTTTCTTAATATACTTAAGAATCCATTGATGAGAAAATGCACTAAGAGTGCTAATATGTGTATTTATAACAGATTCTTGCTGATCAACTATTCCACCACCAAAAATTGAAAACTATTTGTTGTTGAAAGATGAAAGTGTCTTCTAAAATTAAAGGGCGAGTTATTCTGAGGCTGAAAAAACACAACCAGGGGAGGGAGGAATCTAAACAACTCCAAATCTCTAATCTTACAGATCAGATTCACCAGTAGCACAATTCTTCAATATAACCCAATTTGCAGAGAATTGCAGACAAAGGAGACTGTTCTCTGCATTCTTCCTTTTCAATTTTCCACATTTTTTTTTAGCCTCCGGATGGTTTATCTGACTTTCTGTAAGAATCTTGGGTTCAAAACAGTAGAGTAAATGCAACTTTGGCTGATCCCAATGATCTCTGATTATTTCTTAAGGGGTATCATGTACAAAGCATTGTTTCTTACTCCAGACTGTGTTTCTTGTTTCAGGTGATTTAATTTTTATAAGGAAAATTGCTTTACTTGAATGAGAAAAGTCTATAACTCTTCCAACCAGTTTCAGAATTCCAAAACTAATTTGACCGGATTATGTAATTTGGAGTCCAGTCCTCCATTTGAGATAATAAAATGGTCATGAGATTGTCAATACATAATCTCGTTTTAGTGTAGGTTACAATGTGTTTTCACAAGTGTGTGTAGTGTAGCCTTTTGCCACAATAAAAAAAAATAGCAATTCAAAGGAAAATACTTTTCTCACAAACACATGGACTTTTTACCATCAATATTTTTTGAGCATGAAGCATGTGGCTGTGCAACAATAACTGCCCAGTGGCTAAAGCAGATTGATTTGCGTACAGAGTGTTCTACTTATTTTAGTAGTTTTGAAAATTGTTAAATTTTGCTTTAAAAACCATGACTGTCCCTCTATTATTTTTTTTGTTTAAGCCTGCTGAAAATAACATTCCAACAAAGAAAAGTACACTCACTCAGCTGCTTTACCTTCTGGGTCATACATAGACGTCAACTGAATTCTAATTCTATTGTTGTTATTATTACTGTTATTATTATTGCTAATGTTATTCATTCTCTTCTGTGCATTCAAGTTCCGTCTTCATTTCCCTTTGCTGTTGATTATTAGTGGGGAAAATGCGTGTGACTGAATAATTTTAACATTC
>VZTM01021132.1:14611-27971 GCA_013400555.1 Jacana jacana
GGAGGGTACGACAGACGACACAACAGATGACCACCCACATAAAAATCTACTAAAGCTGACAAAAGCTGAAGGCTCCGTAATATTTCCTTTTCTTTTCTTTGGCCACTTCTACCAGCTGCAACACAAAAGAGAGAGCACGACCTTCACAAAACAAGTGACCTCATAATTGCTAAAGCTCTTTAAAAAGACACAACCTCTCTCCCATAACAAAAGTCTCCAACAGAGATGAACAACATTTTGTTTCCTACACCCAGGACAGAGCAGGGCTTCTTTCCAGCCAGAGTAAAGTGAACTTCCAGTCTCCAGGGATGGAAAACTGATCTGAAAATATGAACCAACAGTCTCATACTACACCAGGAGGAACCCAAGGATATGATTACTTCTCCTATCATGGGGATGTCTCTCCTAATCGATCTCAAAAACTATCTTCTATGAAATTAAAAGCTAAGGAAAAATCTCTTATAATTTAATATAAAAGAAAATGCTGTAATAAAATCTATTATAAGTTTCAAATATATTCTCCCTTTAGAGAGAATCTAAACTAAAAAGTTCACATTTAAGATGGAAAATACAATACAGATGCATTTTGTCTGCAATCAACTGCCAAAAGAAGCCTTAAACAATAAGCTTTGATGGTTTTGGATTTTCTTTAAACGTCTTAATCTTAGGTTATATTTGCAGCCTGGGGTGTGGGAATCGAGGTTTGCTTGTTTTGTCTTCGGAGCTAAATAAAGTTGTGATTAATTTTGCGTTTGGCTTTTATTTTCATCAAACCAAGCAAAAAAATAAGACAAAAGGAGTTGAAAAGCAGACCCAAATAAATTTTAACCCAAAAAATTGAGACTAGAACTTTTTTTGCAGAGCTGGTATTGTAACATGCCGGGTCATTTCTATCACTAATATCAGTTGCATAGAAAAGCAGGCAGACTAGATAATAGAAAGGCTTTAGTTGTCATAGGGAAGTCCCCAGCAAACAGAAAATTCTACATTTTCCCCTTTTGATAGCTAAGAAGTTTCAGTGGTTGCAGAATTATTGCACTGTAACAGGTGGGGATCATCTAGAACCCTATTAAGTGCTTGTTTCTCTCAAATTGGTGGAGGGTTTAACGTCTAGTGGGGAGAAGTGCTGGCCATATACACACACAGCAGCTTTCCTATGTGCCAGAGACCACATGTGGAAGATGGTGACAAAACCCTATTGACTTCAACAGCTGCAAAAAAAGAAACATTTTCTCTCTAACATTGGAGCTTAACCCAAATATAATGCAATTCCCTTCCCCAGCTCCTCCTTCTCTACCACTACTACTCCCAGCCAGTAGTTGAAGAGTGGTCTTCACAGTGGCTGTTCAACCTTCACCATCAATATCCAGCAGCCTTAGCTACTACCCTTTAGCAGCCAAAGCCGTGCCTCAACCATTCAGTAGCACATTTGCATTGCTAATGACTAACTTCCCCTAATGCCATTCCAGTATTGTTTACTAATCTAATAGATGAAAATATTGTCATATTGGTGAGTGCCTATGGCAAAGAACGAACTCAAATGCTGAATTAAGATCCTGGATGAATGAAGCCTAAAGAAGCTTTACAATTTTTGAAAATTATCATCATTATTATTTTAACAACAATCTTTTGGAGATGCATGAGAACCCAAATTAAATCCCAGCAAACTTTAATTAAACTGTGGAATCTGGAGGTATTCAGACACCCCGACCAAGCAAAATTGTTCCATGTGTACATTGTGAATTGTACACTGACAGGTTCACCCTAAAAAACCCCTTTGAACAAGGGAAAAGCTGCAAAGCCAGCTGCTCAAGGTGTGAAGGATGCCACAAAGCACCACCACCGGGGCAAAGCTTGTCCTGTTTGCAATTTTGAAACTAAGATCTTATTCCACCTATAACATTCTTGAGATGTCTCCAAAGCTTGGCACCAGGACAGAAGCATTGAAGTCTCTCTCAGAGCTGCAGCATGAGGATAGGGAGGACTCTCTGTCAATGGCAAGGTATTACCATGGGTTAGAACAGGAGGTAGAGCAGGCAACGCTCACCCATAGACTTCAAATACAGCTGGAAAACAGCAAGAAAGCACTAGCTTTCATACTACAGATTGCTGGTGCTCTCCAGAGCAGTCAGTCTCCCCATTTCAATCTCATTTTTCCCAGGCTGTGCTCAAGACAGCTTTCCCACTATGCTCCAGCCCCTTTGAACAAGAATGTCACCATTTCTCCCTTTCACCTGTCTCCAATTCTATCATGTTCCAGTTGTCATCCAAAATTGTCCCACAAGGCTCCTCTTTTCCCTTGCCTGCCTCAACTCCCCAAAGCTATGCCTACAAAAGAAATATGAAAGTACGTGGGGCAAATTAGACCTGAAGCCCATGTTATGCATGGTTTCTAGATCTATGTTTATCCAGATACAAAGCAGTCATTTACCATGTGCTTTGCACTAGAAAGCACACCACTAGCAGCTTACACTGCAATAAATTATGTCCCAATGCATCTTTAAGAAATACATTTTACTATTTCTCCTTTAGTTTGTTTGCTTCAGTAGAAGAACAGTAAGATTACTACTCGCAAATTTGAGAGATTTTTTATTTGTGTAACAGGTCTAAGGCGTCAAATTATTTTGTTTTTTTTAAAGTGTAAGTTTTTAGAAAGTGACATACAGGGAAAATGCCATTTTATTTTCTAGTAGAATATTTACATGCATGAAAAAGTAGGTCAGTAATAGCTTATGATTCCAGCTCAATTTTATTCTTAAGTATGTCTGTAGTTGGTAAATTGTCTCCTTTTGTGTCCCTGTCAGATCTTTCCCATTCCAGCCTTATTGGAAAAAAAATCCACTCTTTAACCACTTCAGTTGAGTTTAATCACTTTTTCATCACCGTCTACTCCCATTTTCTTGCTCACTCTGGTAACCTTCATATTTCCAGAGCAACCCTGTTCTTTCATTCCCTATGCAAGCTCCCCAACAAAAGATTACGAAAGGAAATAGATGCATTACAGATTAGAGGTCACTGCTGTTCTCTCCAACGGTTGCATTTAAGAAAGTTCATGGTAAAGAAGGTTGAAGACCCCTCTCCCTACATCGTGAGGGAGATACACACATAAAGTTTTGAGAGAGTTTAGGTTAGAATGTGTTACATGCGTATAATTTTAAGCTTGATATGCTCAAATAGTTATAAGGCTCTACTTTTTTTTATATTTTAAATAGCAGTATTGATTGTTCAGGAGGCTTTGATTTCTAAGCCTAATAAAAACCAAGTAAGATTGATGCTTTATTTTGTTTACTAAATATACATTTTTCTCTTGAAAAATCAACACATGTAGATGGACATATAGATCTGTGTGATGTGTCCATCACATCTTAAGCCACTCATGGGTTATATACTTGTGTTAGATCACTCCCAAATCAGGTTTTCAAATAGAAAAAATATGAAAATAATAATCATTTTCTCCAACACATGTAGCTTTCTTCCTACTTTTTTTTTATGCCTATGTAATTAAATAAATCACGCACTACACCGCAATATGGATTCCCAGGAAGCTGGAAGTTTGGAAAAGATCTTTATGCCAGCTTGAAACACCTGTAAGACAGATAATACCTTTCCATTGCATATTGCATAAATAGACTTTTCAGTTAGTAATTCTGCTACTTTTCAAGCAAAATCATTATGAACATGGTTAGTTTGCACATTTTGTAAAGGCTACCACATTTATGGATTTTCCCAAGGATACAAAAAAACCAAAACTGTCTTATTTTGACACTTCATCAATTTGTCAACATCACTTCAACAATATTTTTTGAGAACAAAGTAAAATGAGTTCAAATTGGGAAAAATTTAAATGCAGTCATCTAAGCATTGCTCAGCCCATTCTCCTACTACAGATGGCTGAGAAAAGGTGAAAAAGACTGATGAGAGTTTACCAGAGCTCAAACCCCATTCCTTTAAGTTTCAGCAGTGGTAAGAGACTTACCACCAACCCCCAGAAGACTTTGACAGTGTTTTAGGTTTATAGTTTGTGGGTCTCTCATCTGCTCTTCTAGTTCACTAGAGGAAAATAAATATTCATTCATTTCTAAATCTATTTAGTTTTAAAATCTTTTAACATGAAAATTATAATATTAAACCACTTAATCTATTAAGAAAAGAGAGATTAACAGTTTGCCAAGGGATATCAGAAAGATTCCTGCTCTTTCAGATTATAATCCTACAGAAATTGACTATGATGAATGTTGGTTATGAAACGAGTGAAGTTTTAATGCCACTCTTACTATTTAACTGTTTTCAGTTTAATTGCTAATTCTAAAGTTACTGAATCATAACAAGTGATTAGGTGTGACAAAAATGCTATTTCAAATATATGGCAGACAGCTCATATCTATAGGAATATTCTTTTAGGATCCACTTTTCCAGTTTCATTTCTTGGACAAGGATAAGCAGCATAAGAACAGTTACATTTCTTGTGTTTGCTTCTTTGTTCTGCAGTGAAAAGCCAGACCAACAACTACCTATTGTACCCCTTGTTCAGAACGTGGAATCTGCATGATTTTTGGGTCCTAGCCCTGTTAAAGCGGTTCTTTACTTCCATCCCATCTGCTGTGGAAACACACAGATTAGTTTGTTAGTATTTCAAAAGACCATTTTCAGAAGGTAACTACTATTTTAATGGTGGGGTTTTTATGGGTTCAAGTTTTCTCCTGACTCACTCGCATCCCATCTTTTTGCTGTTTGGATGTTGGGTAAAGTATCTTTAATACCATCAGGTTATAAACACTGAATAATTATGCCTATACATTTTACACAGGAAGTAAGGCATAGCCTACTAAAACCAAAATGCTTTAGTCAAAGTCCATGTTTTTCCAGCTTTGATACTGATTTAATCAGCAACATGATTTCCCTTGTTTTCCAAAGGAGTAAAAACACACAAGACCACCACAGGAAACATACAGCAAAGCTCAGCCCATTGCATAACATACTGACATATATTTGTTGATATGAACATTACAGTAAACATACCAAAAACATTTCTCTACTGGCATGTTTCACCCAACTGCTGCATTACCTGCCTGCAGCACCGCTGACATGGTATCTCAGCAGATCTAGCACATTAAACCAGGTGAGTCAAAGTAAATTGGGAAGATCTCCAAAGGCTGGGGTTTGACTTGGAGATTCATTGAGCACATATATTTGGCCTGAAGGTGATTTCTTAAGATATGTTATTTCCTTTTCCTCTGGGGCAATCCAAAACCAAATTTAAGTACTGAGGTGCAATCATCAAACTTACTTTTTTTATAAAGGACTCGGGTGTCTTTAGTTAGTGGCTATTTCCTAAAGGGAAATGGTGTTGATATGCAAGGGAATTAACTCAGAAGAAAACTGGCAAGAACAAGCTACCACATCAACTTCTACAAATGTATATAAAACCAGAGCATTCATAAGAAAAAGGAAATTATGTTTATGTTTCATAAAGGCAGAAAAATAAAATAATACAAGAAAAGCCAGTCAGAATAGCCAGCACACTGTGGGGGTGCTGGTCGACGGGCGGATGAACATGAGCCAGCAGTGTGCCCAGGTGGCCAAGAAGGTCAATGGCATCCTGGCTTGCATAAAAAATAGTGTGACCAGTAGAAGTAGGGAGGTGATTGTCCCCCTGTACTCAGCACTGGTGAGGCCACACCTTGAGTCTTGTGTCCAGTTCTGGGCACCTCAGCACAAGAGAGATATCGAGGTGCTGGAGCGAGTACAGAAGAGGGCAACAAAGCTGGTGAGAAGCCTGGAGAACAAGGCTTATGAGGATCGATTGAGGGAGTTGGGGTTGTTTAGTTTGAGGAAGAGGAGGCTGAGGGGAGACCTCATCACTCTCTACAACTGCTTGAAAGGGCACTGTAGGGAGGTTGGTGCTGGTCTCTTCTCACGGGCAATGAGCGACAGGACAAGAGGGAATGGCTGCAAGCTGCAGCAGGGTAGGGTTAGGCTGGACATTAGGAAAAACATTTTCACAGAGAGAGTGGTCAGTCAGTGGAATCAGCTGCCCAGGGAGGTGATGGAGTCGCCATCCCTGGCTGTGTTTAAGAGTAGATTAGATGTGGTGTTGAGGGATATGGTGTAGGGGAGAACTTGTAGAGTAGGGCTGATGGTTGGACTTGATGATCCCAAGGGTCTCTTCCAACCTGTGATTCTATGATTCTATGAACTGGGAAACAGAGGGTGACATGCTACTTTGAGGTAATAGTGCAACAAGTCTAGGAGCACTGGGCATATTATATTGCATTGACTTCAAAGCCAAACTGTCCTTGAGATTCTTGGAAGAGAAGAACTAAGATGAAAATGAATTGTTATTAAATATAATTTGGAATTGGTACACTGCTTCATCATTCTTTTTGATGACCATGTGTTCCACCTCTAATTAAAGACTTCATTTTGGTAGAAACTTGTATTGTAGCCTTACCCTTACCTAGTTTTAAGAGTAAGTCAAGATAAAACTATTAAGGAGGTTTTTTGGTTGGTGTCATAAGTCTGTGTAAATTCCATTAAACCGCGCATACACAAACGTAAGATAAACATGAAAGATAATAACATCGGGGTAAACCTTCTTTCGAACCACAGATGTCAGGATCAAGGGACAGATTTTGAGGAAAAACCCTTCCTATCTGGCAGGCATGGACCAGCAACTCTCTGGCAAGAAGCAGATGGCAGAAATACAGCTGAATGCTCTGAACATTCTCCAAGATCACTCTAATCAAAAAGGGAAGCACAGAATAGCCAAATGAAAGCACAGAAGTTACTCCATTAATGCTCAAATCTGCTACAAGATATAAATCAAGTGAAATTGAAGTGGGAAGAACCACTCTCTTTTCACAAATTGCTTCTAAAATTATCTTGCCTCTCTCACAGGTTTGCCTAGCACTTGGCAACAATCAGAAATGAAGTCTCACTTCTTACCTCTATTCTCAGTACAGGAGGGATTAATCACTCAGGCTCTGAAAACAACCCAATCTGAGAGAAAGATTAAGTAGGATTAAGAGATATTTGAAATACAACAATCCAAAGGAAATTTCTAGCTTTATTGTCTTTTGAGTTTAAAAGTGAGTCAGACTAATACCATTTCACACTGAAGGAAGGAGACACAGGGATATCCTGGCCCCATGTACTTTGTCTGTCCAAGCAAGTTATCTTTATCCTGTAACATTTCCAACCTGCAACGGTATACACATCTGCCCTGTGGAACCCTTAGGCCAGAGCTGAGTTTTCAGGTCTGAAGGCTCAATTTAAACAAGCATATGTAGGAAACAGCATCTTAGTCCTACAGTAATAACACCACAATGGCAATATTCATCTATTCATCCCAGGTTACACAACCGAGAGCTGCATAGTAGTAGTTACACCAGCACTTGGAGTGATCATATCCCGCTGTGCATGGCTGCAGTTGTAGATAACATATGTTATTTTAATTGTGACTGGTTAACTTGATTTTATTAGCTATGATAAAATGCTGTCATATTAAAAAGAGTCACACAGTGGTCTCCCATATTCCTCTGGGTCCTTGATTTTACTCTTACTTGGAGAGGTACTTCGGTACTAAATCAATATTGAATTCAAGATCTGCCTCTCATACCCATCTAGAGATCACAGCATTTGTGCTTCAACATTTGAAAATGCAGCTATTGTGTTCTTCACTTTAGTGAATTAAAAATAATTGCTGAATGCCTAAAAAATACACATGCACAGGAAGACGAACACTGAAATTACTGCTATCATATTACTACTGTGTTTGCCAGAAAATGGACTGAGTTGCTGTCAATTAAACAATACAATCAGGGTGACTTTATGTTATTTTTCCTTTAATTTGTAACTTCAGGATTCATTAAAATTTCTCATATGTAAAATTTCTTTTCTAAAATGAAAAATAATTTTTATTCCATTTCTCAGAGAAATGTAGTGCTAAGAAAAGTTACCTTCAGAAATCTCTGGAGTGGCAAACTTTAGTTCAAGAATAAAGTTCCTTTCTAGCAGTGAAGTATATCAGATACTAAGAACATGACCTCTGGACAATAGGAGAGCACAAACAATACCAAACCCTTAGAGGGGAAAAAAAAAACCCAACACAGAACTGTCACACACTGAAACAGGCTGCTCAGGGGGTTGTACAATTTGTGTGCTTGAGGATATTCAAAACTCAGTTGCACAAACCAAGATGACTAGACCTCCTCTGAGCAGGGTCTGAGGATAAGAGAGCTTCAGAAGCTCCTTGCAACCTAAAATATTCTGCACTTGTATAATCCCATTTTCACTAACTCTATGCAAGTAATTTTCTCCAAATTACTCTATTAAGAGAAGAAAGACAAAATAATTGGAGAACTCAGCAGAGAAGCACAGGAGAAGTGAACTGGTTGCTCAGAGGTAATTGCTTAATTATTATCAGAACCAAAACCACCAGATAAGAAGTGTTGACAGTAAAGACAGTAAATTAGTCTGTTTATTCAGTAGTATTTCTAGTGAGAATTCACTACTATGCTCTTGGTAGAATTAAATCTGAAGCCAGATTGAAAGGCAAAGAATGAATGTCACAGAAGCAAAGCAGGAAGCACTGAAGGAGGAGAGAGCAAGGGAGGGAGGGACACACAGAGTAATTAAGACTCTTCTCATATGGGATGAAATTCTGATGTGTTCTGTATTAGAGACAAGTAGAGGGAACAGATCTAGTGGAAAGAGGTAGAAGTCAAATTAGTAAGACAGGAACCAGTATGGAACAAGAGTGAACTGGTGGAAGAAGGAAACATACAGTCAGTGCCTGGGGTGCACATGTGACCGAAGAGTAAAATTTATTGGAGAGCGTAGTGACTAGTGACAGCCTGCAGAAGAGATTAAATCAACAAACCAACCTTATGCATATCAGTTTTGCTGCTGAAGCAGATCATATTAATTGAATCAATATTCTAAAGTGATACTAAAGAATAAATGTTAAGAGGATACAATTTGCATCAGTTAAGAAAACATTTACTTAACATAATAGGTTAGAGTACATTATAACAACTGCATAATAAATTGTTTCATTCCATATTGGAGCACCTTAACTTGCTTTGCACATCAGGAGTTTCCTGTGTGCTTTAGAGATAATGACACAACTAGCTACAAAAGCTCTGGCCATCCCATGCTTTTACTAGAGGATACTGAAAGGTAAGTACCTATTAGTTGACTTGAGAATTGGAAAGAGTTTTAGAGAATGAGGCACGCCATTAGAAGAAAAAAAACAAACCAAAAAAGACCCAAATAAAAAAGACCAAAAAAGAGAGCAGTTACATTTTTTAGCAATTGACAATGATCTAGGAAATATGTCAGTCTCACCTCTGTGCCCAGCAAGATCACAGAGCTGTGCTAAGGCACAAGGAAAATAAGGATATGAGGAGTGAGAACCAACATGGCTTCACTAGGCAAAAAACATCTGACAGATATGGAGACCTTTGATGGGGTTACAGCATTTGTGGGTAAGGGGAGAACAACAGATGTTATCTGCCTGGACTTGTGAAAAATATTTGACACTGTCCCACAAGACACCCTTGTCTCTAAATTGGAGTGTCTCTAAATTGAAGACATATGGATTTGATAGATGGATCACTCAGACTCAGATTAGCTATTAGAAAAAAATTCTTTACTGTGAGGATGGCAAAACTCCAATCCAGATTATCCAAGGAAGTTAGGAATGCCCCATCCCTGGAGGCGTTCAAGGCCACGCTAGATGGAGCGACCTGGTCTAGCGGGTGTTATCCCTGCCCACAACAGACAGGTTAAAACTAGATGATCTTAAAAGTCCCTTCCAACCCAAACCATTCTACATTGTGTGTGCATGTGTTAGATAACAGAAATCAGATGTGTGGTACCAGAACCACCTCTATCCAGGCTCCTCAATCATGAGGTAAGCTTCTTATTTCCTCACCATTCCATATTGGCTCCTACCCATAGTAACTTTACCTCATAAAACTACCTGCTCTCTCATTGGGCTTCTATTACCAGAACTACTTCACAAGTTACTTACCAAAAGCTGTGAATTTCAATCAGTGTCATGTGTTAGAGGTTAGACTTTCCACAACATCTTATTTCTTGCTGTCTTCATTTTAATCTTCAAAAATGCTTATCCAGAGCCACAAAAAAAAGGTGAAATAATTTTGCTATCTTCAGTAAAAAAGACCACAAATATGTGCTGAAGAAAATTCAGACCACTTTCCATCAGGAAAGTGCTTCTAACAAGTTAAAGAAAATAGAGCTCTTGGGTTTATTAATTAGTACCAGTTCTGTTCATCATATGCATTATAGACAAAGGGTGAATTCATAGTTATTCCACAGTCAGGTGTCTGCCAGTAATGAATGTCTCTGAAAATATTAAGAAAAATAAATGAAGCTTTGCTTAGAGCTATACTTTCTGAAATACCTGCTAGCACTTTCTATTTTTCATGTTTTCTTCCTTCTAATGACAGAAGACATGGAAAAATTGATACCAGCTACAAAGGTAGTCTTTGTAATTGCCATGAAGTGGAGCTATTGAACACCTTCCCACCTACTCTAAGAAAGAATGCATAATCAATATTGTAATAGTCCCTTGACTGCTCTTCATCGAGTGCTCCTGCTCCTACAGACACTAAGCATGAACAATACTATTGGATTTAACACAAGAAAATTAACTTAGTTTATGATAACAGGCATCTACCTTACACTTTTGAATGCATGTGATTTTTATATATTTATTTATTTTAACATAGATACAAAACTGGGCCTTTATGGGTTTTTACAGCTGTAACACATTACTAATAAGCATGGACATCCTCCACACCACCACTCCCTCGATGCTTCATCCCTATCACCTCATAGAAGGGGTGTACTCAAGATTTTCCTTAAAGCCTTTTTTTGCAACTTCAGTGCATGCTCTTCAACACAGAATTTGAGTTTGGAAAAGAGAACCTTCAGTGGATGTAGCACAGCACAGCTCTGCCATCTTACATAATGCAGACATTTACATCAATTATCTTCTAGGTCTTATTTCCTGAGGATGCATACATCTCTTCTTTTTACTATGTGTTTTTCCAGGCAGTGTTAAAAATATGACAGTCTAAATTTCAGAACATCTCAGCCACAGGTACTGTACAGATATGTTAATAGAAATTGCCATTTTTCTTTTTGTCATGCCAACCTGAACAGATAAGCAACACAGCCTTTGGAGGAAGAAAAATTAGGGGATTAGTTCTGTAATCCTTTGTAGATTATTGTTGCTCAGCAGGTTCCTTGTGAATTGGGGAAGGTGACCCTGCTATCATCATAGCTCATCAAATTTCACTTAATGAGAACTCAAGAGGGCACCGGTGAGAAATATGGTATAGAGGGATAATTGGAAAGAATTTGATGATACTACTTCACAAATTCTATCTAGTGTTAGTCAATTAGTTCAGAATGTCAAAATCTCAGAGGTAAAACTAAGCAAGGCAAGATTTATAGGGAGAAGAGGCTTATCTCTCAAATAATATTGTTCAATACACACAAGCAAGCTTTCAGGTCAGATGGACTACATCAGATAGCTTCTCCCTTTCCTCCAAGCCACACCAGCTGATCTAGCAGTCTCTTTCTGAGAGCTAATCCTTTCCTCACACATCACAATAGCCACATCACTACTGCAGCAAATGAAGGAGACAGCTGACAAAAATGTAGATCAATTCATTCAGTAAGACTAATTCACAAATATAGGAAAAATAAAAAAGCAAAGAGATGCCATTGCTACACACACCTCCACATCTCCCCATAGAGAATGAGTGCACACCCTCAACCTGGCACTTACACCATCAGCATAACAGAAAAGTTTTAACTGATGTAATTGTGAAAGACATTAATCTGTTGGAAACTAAATGGCATCAATAAATATTGAAACAGTTGTTTTCTACCTTATCGAAATTTGTATCTAGCCTCCTGTAAACAATAGCTAAAAGACATATTTTTCAGTTCTAATAATGCCTCCGACTAAATATTAACAAAGTATTTAAAGCAAAGTACAATTCTGGAATTGCAATAAAAAAAACCACAAAACTGTTTTTCTCTAGCCCAGTAGAGCATTAGCTTTCACAACATTATGTGACATGATACAAGTTCACAGATCTTACAAGTCATTCCTGTTAGTTCAAACAGCACAGTGAAGGAAAACATCTGGAAAGTTTCAGTGACCCTTGGAAAAGTGATTTACTAGAGGTAGAGGGGTTTATTGCACAGTAATAGTATCTCAGTCAGTTCAGCTGTAACAGACATAGGTATTTTAATTAAAAAAACCCAACAACTATTTAACTGGAAACTACTTCTAGGAGTAATTTATTTTTGTCTACCAAATACTAAGATTATTTTTTTTTGCAACACAGGCATTTTCAAAATGTTTTTTTTTGCTGCTACCAAAACAGGTTGTTTGAGGAAAAAGCTGAGATAAAGTTTCATTTCTTCAACCTTACTCACATTAACACATCCCCCTCAAAAAAAGTTGCTACATTTTGAAGTTTCATCTGTTAGGCATAGAATTTCAAGTGTCTTAGGTATGTCTTCCTAACTTGACTACAGACTCTTCAGAGCAAATTAGACCATCGTGTTTATGTACTAGAACACGGGCTTGCTGGTGCATTATCAAAGAGTATCATGGCTATCTATCATACTGAAAAACCTGGTTGTGGTTTTACAGGCATAAATAGCTCGAGACCAAAAGCTTTAATGGTCAAATAGAATTGTTTCTGTGTTAAAATACATTATGAGGCCTCAAATATTGAATTATGTTGCATTAAGAACAATGTTCCATGACCATTCTGTTCTTTTTTTCCCCCCATCAAGATACACAAAGAAAACCACATTTTCTTGCCCAGGGAAACCCAGTGTTACTAAATATTTATCAAACCTAATAGCGTAGACTGATTTTTGAGCAGACAATGCTTTTGGCCCTCACAGTCGGTCAAAGGGTGGCTTTCTGCAGCCACCATCTGCAGTTCTGAAAGCACTTGATAGCTGTTGCTCTGTTCCAACAGCAGCTTGCGTGAAAAATGTGCCAANGTGCTGGAAGTGGTTTGCATTATATATTTTCGTTTTCTCACAGGGAGTATTTACTAAATTGCAAGCTGTCTAGTGCAAGCTATGTAGAATAAAGAACATCAACCAAATAATTTAATAAGAAAATACCTAGCTGTGTAATTTAGCAGAGCTTTAGTGTCATTTATAGATAATTTCTCCATGAATATGTTTCTTAACTAACTGAGCACAGAAAATTGATCTTTAATCCTATCATTTTCAAGCAGGATTTGGATTAAAAATATACCTCCTCCTTTTCCCTCCAAGTCTGAAAATGAGT
>VZTM01021134.1:9646-42972 GCA_013400555.1 Jacana jacana
TTTCCTTTTTTAGGTGTTTTTTTTTTTTTTTTGTTAACTAAAACCTAGTTGTCAAGATCAGCCCAGCTTCACAAATATAATCAGATTAAGTAAACCTGTCTTTTGTTAGGCAAATTGTTCCCTTCTAAAGTGCATCCAGCTGTAATTCTCATATTTCTAATCTGTGTGATGAATACTTGAATTTTTGCTGAAAGTATTCTGAGTTTTCTCATTATATGTTTTCTAAAGAATAGGTGAATTTGATTCTAAGTTTGCCATATCATAAAATTCTGAAAAAAAAAAATCTTCACAAAAACTTTTCAGTGTGGTAGCTGAGTTTGAAACCTGTCAATACAAGATAGCTCAGCAATCATTCACCTTAGGCTCAGTAACCTGAAATGGTTACATGACTCTGAATAATGTACTGGAAATTTCAGAAAAAAAAATTCTGAAAATTACTTCAGAAAAAAAGCCAGCTAGCATTCTTCAAATCTTATTGATTTCTCTTTTGAAAAAAATATGATGTTTTGGGATCTCAGTAGTTATGTATATAATATGAATAATAATTCTTCCTTAAACCTGTGTGAGATTTGAAAAAATAAATTAAAGAATCTAAGAGCTTCATATGCAGCGAGGGACGAACTTCATATATACCTAAAATAGATACATTGCTCTGGAGCAATCAAATAGAGACTCAGTCTCAACATTTTACAATTTCCTGATGTTAGTTAAGTCAACTAATATATCTCTTTTTATTTCTTCTGGACTAGCTTATCTTTCCTCTTGAGAGGCTGCCCTGTTTAAACCAGATTTAAACCCTTAAGATTTTGATCCACTGAGATTATTAAGAAAAGTTTTTCTGTCATCAGTGTGCTTTGCATCAGATGGCCAGCTATATCAAATCACGATAAATTACAGACTTGTTTTATCAAGTGCTGCTATGCTTTTAAAGGTCTACTCAACGCTGCAAATAAAGATTCTGCTCTTTCTGGCAGAAGAATGCTGCTTTCACAGTTGAATTCAATTTGCAATTCAAATAATGTCTTCAAAACAGGATTATCAAACATCAGGTCTATGCAGGATTCCTAAAACATCTTAATGCAAGTTGGCAGTCACTTATCACGCATTATTAAACAGTTTTCAAAAATCACAATGTTGTCACTGTAATTAGAAGCCTCTTTATATTGTACTACATAAGTGGCTTGTTAATCTGAAAAGAAAGTTATTAATAGAAGGGTCTTAATTTCCTGTAATTACATTAAAAGTAGTCTTGTTATGAAGCCTGAGAATACTCTAGTTGCTTTACAGACTTTCATGTCCTTGGATGATCATTATAAAATGCCAGAGATTTTGAATTAGCTTTCAGAGATAATTATGATTTAAACTGTACATGCCATTTTAGTATAGTACAGCATGAGGATACTTTCTGCTTTGAAATTCTACTATAACTAAGGATGAAATTCTACCATGGCTGCCATTACAATTTTAGTATCCTTTTTTTTGGGGGGGGGCGGGGAATAATTAATGATTTTCTTTTTTTCTTTTGAAGGGGAGGTGAATCTAGTGAAAAGCAGATCATCAAGCTACAGTGAGATTTTAGAATACCACAGGTTGTAATCTTGGCCTACTTAAGGAGTCAGTGAAGGGAAAGTGATAATATTCTCAAAATATTAATTTCCGTTTTAAGGTTCCCACCTATAAAGAAAAGTAGGAATTGAATTTAGAAAGCCAGATGGGATTTCCAGAGTAGGGAATGGGTGAGAGTGGGATCCTTGCTGTTAGTTATGTCCACTCTCCTTCACAGGGTTACCCATGATTTATCACTATGTGCAAGTGATGGAGAGGGAAAAGAATATGTCACAGGAATGTTCAGATTAGAAGGGTGCTCATCTACTCCAACGTCCTGGTCAAAGCATAATCTATACTCAAACTGTATTGCTTAGGGCTTTGTGCTGTTAGATCTTGTAAACCTCAAGGGCAGAGTTTATTCAACCTCTGGGCAACCTGTTCCAGTGCTTGACTATACTCAGAGTGAAAAATGTTTTCCTTGATGTGCAGTCAGGACACTCTGTCTTTCAATTTATGGGCACTGTTTTTCATTTTCCCACTGCACCTTAGTAAAAAGCCTATCCCTGTCCTCTTGGTGGTCCCTAGATTCCCTTGAAGCTGCCTCTTCTGAACAAGCTGAGCAATTTCAGCTCCCTCCACCTCTGCTCACAAGGTAAATGCTCCAGTTGCTGACACTCTTGGGGGCTCTTTGCTGAACTCACTTCAGCTGTATTAAGGGATTGCGTATACCCTCAGTAAGCCTGCATGTTGGGTGGGAGTGTTGATCTACTTGAGGGTAGGAAGGCTCTGTGGAGGCATCTGGACAAGCTGGATTGATGGTCTGAGGCCACATTCCTTACTATCCATAATCACACTTTCTCAGGGCCTGGGTGATATTCCTAAATAGTTAGGAATATCACCCAGGCCCTAATTAAGTGTTCCTAAGAGAAAGTATTCCCTGAGAAAGTATTCCAAAATAGTTAGGAATATCCTTAGAAAAAGCCAAAACAATATTCCCAACAAGTATCAATAGGAGCATTTTGGTTATTCAAGGATGTTCAAGATACTGAAGAGCTCTTGTAATGAGGGAGAAAACATCACAAAAGAAGTGTGCAGTCAGCCACCTCACTTCAACACCCCTTTACCTGGCAGCCTCAATAGAACACACTTCCCACAGGTGAGACAAGCATTAACCCCAGCCCAGAGACTCCCTGCAACCTGTCCCCTGGATGCAACCTGGGACCTGCCCTCCAGACTACCATCAGGGTTGGCATCTTTTATGTCCCAGGGTGCTTTCTCCAGCTAGTGACAGAGACTGCACCACGCGGCAGATCACCCCTGTTGCTGGGCAGTCCCACACCACCTGGAGCAATTATTTTTAAGCCTTCTCTAAACAAGCTGCCCTACAAATTAACAGACTCTCTTTGTTGCATTCCTATTTAGCAGCTAAATAGGTATCTCTACTGTGGATGAACAGCAGATTTCTTCCTAATCAGTAGGAAGATAATGATTAAAGAGGTAGGTGATTTTCAATCACAAACCAGTCTAAAAAAACCTCAGTCACCCAGACACCGTTACCTGTGGATATTCCTAGAAGCTACAAGAAGCAGCAATCTGAAGAAAAGTAATAAACAGAACAAACCCCATGCCAGCACAAGTAAATAAAAGAACAAATCCCAGCTACTGGGGAGAAAAGAGCTATGAACAGGAGGTGTGTGTGGTGTAACAGCACTGCTGCTGATAACAGTGCCTGCTTTTCACATCATTTGCTCAGTAGAAATCTGTCCAGTTATCATTATTGCTCAGGAATAAACACAGATTGTAGGGTAGTCAACAACTTCTTGTGTTCCCTCTGAAGACAGATAGTCTCTCATTATTAAGCAAGAGCTTTTCATTGTTCAGTTTTAGATCTGTAGGAGTTAAATATATGAGTCACTCTGAGCTGCCTTTATAGTTTAGGGAAAGAAAGAAGCACTATTAGTGTGTGATTCATCTGGCTTACTTAGGCACCCGTCTTAGGATGGTGTGATTCAGCCTTTAGAACCAGCAATTTCTTCTCATCTGTGGTGTTGTTAGTCATGCTCTTTCTTGTCAGATCACTGCTAGCTGTGGTGGGCATTTGCAGCCTTGAGACTGGAGTAGTTTAACTCATTTTCACAGAATCACAGAACAGCTGAGCTTGGAAGGGCCTCTAGACATCCGTTAGAGCCAGGCAAAGGTAGCAGGAGGACTGTATGAATTAACATATAGTTACTGGAAAAAAACATTAAATAAGGTTTGAGGACATGTTGCTTAGTTTGGCCATCTCAGGTATTATTCAGCATACAACTTGTTCTTCGAGTTTTCTATCAAAAGTAAGAATATTTGTAGAAGCTTAGAAAAAAGTAACCTTGAAAGCTCCTTTCAGTTGTAGAAGTCCAACCAAATAGTGCAACCAAATTACTCATAAGACTGAAAGATAATCTAGGTACTGAGTTAGTAGTATTTTGAGTTATCTAAATGTGAGCGAAAGGCTAAGGAATTTAGCCAGTGGGTTTCATCTTACATGGATGAGCTTCCCTCTACTCTTTCTTAACCTCTTTCCCCACCAAATTTTCAGCAACGCTTGAATCAGTTAGTGATGACAATCCTGTCTTTTATCCTTTTTTAAGACTAAGGGATTGAAGTTGCATTTGACTTTGATGAAGTAATGGGGTAAAATTAACATTTAATTACTATTATGTAAAGCAGAAAACCAAGCAAATAACATCATAGGCATTAGTCAGTCATTTACAATTGATTGTTGCTCCCCAAAGCTTTCCAGCTCATCTAAGTGATGTAAGGTAACAATTTATGGTTCCTCTCACCCCCAGATGCCTTCTTTCCTTAAAAAGCACAGACTTGTTTCCAGTGAAATGCTGCCCCTTTTCACTTCCCTTTCCACAAGTTTGAGCTGATAGAACTTGGTGTTAGCTGGAGGCTGCCCCATGCCTTCTGGCTCCTAGTTTCAGGGTTTTATCACCTCTTTAGGAAGTCTCGACAAGGGTAATATTCTGCCAGTTGACCTGTTTGGATTTGTTCACTCTGCTGGTGTTGACATCAAGGGATGGGTGGAAACAAGTGACCAGAGAGAACTGTAACACATTTGACTTAGGCCAAAGCCATCAAAAAGGCATCCTCAGGTTGTAGTTTGAGATACATATACATAGAATCATAGAATTATTTTGGTTGGAAGAGACCCTTGGGATCATTGAGTCCAACCATCACCAACATCATCAGTGACTCCCCCAAAATACTCCCCTTTCTTCTGAACAGTGCCCATGTGCACATTTCTGGGCCCACATTGACGTGGTTGAATCACAGTAGCCTCATTTGTCATGTAACTCTGAAAACAATTTCATTGCCACAACTCAGCAGGCATCTCAGAAAACAAACTGGGATGAAAGAAAGGGTGAGGCTGATAACTTCTTGCAATGGTAAGAAATCCAGCTTTGGAATACTGTTCTCTGTTCTAAAAACATACTAACCCTAACCTTTTCAGTTGGAATTACATACAAATAAAAACTTCAAGACGTGTCTCTCTTAAAAAGCTCAATTTTCCTAAGGCTTTAGTTTATGTAAATAAACTTGAAATTATGCCAGCTCACACAGAGAAAAGGCAGAGAGGTGTGAGGGAAGCACTGATGTAAGAAGTAGCAGTTTGAATGGCCCATGTTTTCCATTGCCGAAGAAGGCAATCCTAAGAGCTGGTTTTAGTTCTGAAGGAACCAAATAACTGTATGACATCAGAGAATTTCTTTGTGTCATTGATTCATATATCTTTAAGTAAGTGCTGAATGAAGAGGTCTTTTCCATGTCATGATTTTATTCCACATATAAATATTTGTATATTCAATATATAAAACATTTCAGAATTAGACCACTGTATTTTTTATGGTTTAATTAAACCATTCCCAAAATATGTGTGTGTTAAAGCAAGAATGTCTTCCAGCTGCCCAAAGAATTATTCTTTGTTACATGGAGAAGATGTTTTATTACTTATTTTGCTTTGCCTCAAGAGTCAAAGTTAGTTTAGGTTTTGAACAAGGTCCAAAGAAGAAAGTATAGTGCTAACTGAAGGTCACAGTTTTTCCATGTAAAAGCTCCGTTGATAAATATTCTCAACTAAACCAGCTCAATTTTCTGACAGGCTGAGCTCACAGCTGATACCATATTAATTTAATGAGCAGATGTGGGACTTCTTTCATTCTTTTTCTCTTTCTGTCTTTTGATTTAAAGTAATGTACAGCCATTAATATTAGTGCCTTAATTATGACAAAGTAATATATGATCTTATGGAATCAGGAGAGCATAAAAACAGATGGCTCACAGTAATGCATGAAACGCAGGCAAAAAAGGATGTAATTTGTGAAGGTCAGAGGAATATCCTGACGCAGGGTATTTCTGTATCAGCGTGGCATGCACTGACTTCTTTTGTCTCCGCTGACAAAATGCAATGTTCAGTGATTGTTTGTGCAAGCAGAAGCAGGGAAACCAGTGTCTACTCAACTGTAGAGGGACGAAGTCAGGAGAGGTGTAGGAATAGGAAGCACCTGTGTGAAAGTCAGGAAACAGCAAATTCAGTCCTCCTCACTCCTTCACAGGCAAGGAAAAGGTGACAGCTGTTAAAGTTGTAATTGTAAATCCTGCAGCCTATGAGGCAGTGTGATCTAGTTCAGGTCTAGTCCCACAGCCTGCTCTCTTACTGCTATGGGCCTCCACAAGTTGCTCATTCATTAGTTTGTTGAAAAAGCCAAGGAAGGCTCTGACAACTCAGAAATGCAAGTCTTCATTCTTGCTATGTTTTACAGGCTTTTGACATGGCTTGATATGCAAAACTCCAGGCTTACATTGCCAAGGTAGCAGGCATAAAAACAATCTTTATTTGAAAACTGAAGAAACAAGCTCATGTGTGGTTAGGCTTGTGTATGTTATGACCAAAATGAAAATGGCTGCTCAACTGTTAACCTTAACTGTGATTTTTTGTGTGTGTATTTGTTAGCCTGGCTTATGTACAGTGGGTGCTATAGACTAGCATTTGTACAGAATCAGGAAGTATGGTGAAATTCTGAGGCTGTTTGTGCACTATAGATTCAGTGAATCTAAATGCTTGGCAGAAGTACCAAGCTGACTATATTCGTACTGAGATTAGGAAAGTATATGCAGAGTATCCATGCCTGGAATTTCTGCCTGGTCAGGGGTCTAGCCATAACCCTGTGCCTTGCCATCCATGACAGCTGCACAGTACCACTCATTGTGCCTGGGTGCATTTTCAGTCAAAAAGATTAAATATATCTGGGGAAACCCAAACATATGGTAACTTGTTTGCAGCATCAAATGGATTTGGAAATCAGGATGAGGCTTGTAGATGAGACTCTTCCAGACTTGTTGCAGCTGTAGAGTTGTAGAAGCACTGAGACTTTCACACACAACGTGGCTCGCTCATTTCTGACAATGAACCTCTCTAGCACACAGATGGAGATATTTCTGAACTGTAAACATGACTGTGAAAAGTAACATACTTTCCATGCTGCTTGCAAATATGTGCTTTGCAGAGATACTGAGTATTAAAACGTTGTGAGGCCCAGCAACGTTAAAACTCAGAGAAGGGGGTTTTATCAAGGTGAATCCTTGCATAAGCTGTGTGGTTAGTTCTGCTCACTCAATAGCCAGAGCACTGAGATCAGCTGATTTGTCATGAGAAGAAGTTGCCAGTCAGTTCACAGTGGGGCACTTTCTGTCCTTTCATTATGGGAGGGTTTTCTTGTTTGTTTGTTTGTTTTGGTTTGTTTGTTTGTTTGTTGGTTTGGTTTTTTGTTTTGTTGTGTTGTTTTTTTTTTTCTTTTTTAGTTTTGATTTTTATCCTGAGGATCTAAATGGCATTTCACTTTACTTTATAAAAGCATCTGATGTTCCTGGTGAGAAATAATACTTTTTAAATTACAGCAATACATATACTACTGGTGTACTAATTTTTTTGGTGTTAATGGGATGATGGGCTGGAGGCACATTAAAAACATCAACTTTGTGCAAAAGTTACTGCTCTCAACTAATAAGGAGTTTGCTGCCACCTTATGGGCTTGTGAAGTATTTTTCTCCTAAAACCAAGGCAACACTATATGAAAATAGTTCTTAAAATTATTTTCCTTAATATACTAATGATCTTGTGAGATTGTAGTCTGTCCCCAGTCTAAATTTTTTATTTTTAATTTTCAAATGCTTTTTAATAAAAAAAAGTAAAAGCCATATTTTTTCCATATTTAACTACCTCATTTGGTGCTCTAAAGGTCAATCTTCCCAGTAGATATTAACAACCCACTACAAATACATATTTTTATATTTCATTTATTGCAGTTTATATAAATATATATATATATATATATGTGTGTCCTGGGCTGAAACCATGACAACTAGCTATTATGTTATCTATTAATTATTTTGTGGAAATTGTTTTAAGATCTCGAGTTACGATTTTAAAAACCCCATTAACAGTCTGGGTGACATTTAATTCTCTACATACTGTACTGCTTTACAGCATTTTGGCTTCCCTGTTCACTGCTTACCTGAAGGAGTTTCCTTCTGTATCTCTGAAGATAAATTGGGCTTGCCATGTACTCTGGGGTGCCAGAATTCCCTTATCTCTGGCCAGAGGTCAAGACCATGTAAAATTTTTTTGATCGTAAAACAAACACTCATTTTAAATAATAATAGTTTTCCATACCTTGAAAGTGACTGGTCCAGACGAAATTGTAAGTCAGACAAACTCAGACTTATTATTGTGGACTTCTTAAGTATAAGGGAAGAAAGATAAACTACAAGCAGAATTTGAATTCTTGGTTTTCTGTAAGCATGCTTCCTATCAAAAAAAACCCCAACAACCAAACCCCCCCAAAACCAAACACCCCAAAATCCCAAACCCCAAAACATGGTATCATTTGGAATAGTTATGAGGAAGAGTAGCTCTGAATGGGGCAAATATTTCCTGTTACACAGGAGTTTCTTGGAGAAAGAGATTCCAGAAGAGTAAATATATGTCCAGTTAGTGCATTCATAAAGTAAAGAATGAATTTTCTCTTTTGGTTATTCAAACTGAATTACCTTCTGAGAATTAGATCAATACGGTGTTATCCAAGAGATACTTGGCTTTGTCTCTCACCTGGGATGCAAGAAAGCCAAAAAGGAGGTCAGAACTGCTTCTCCAGTGTCGCAATTCACAGTTTTGCTCTGCCTAGAAATTCCATGGAAATTGAAATTGGGAACTTACTGAATTTAAACATCACTTTCATTTCTGCAAAAGAGGATTCTTTAGTGAGTCGGCATTTTGTGTTAGGCTATTTTCCTTTAAAAGCTCTCACTCAGATTTATACATAAAAAACTCAGTGATGTTTTTGAGCTTTTCTACAAATCTGCAAGAAAATGGGGAAGACTGGGTTGCAAAAAGTTGAATTGCAGGTAACATTTTTTCACTTCAAAAAATTCCACTTTCATTTTCACTTAAACCTTAATGCTGTACTTTCTCTGACTTCAGATAGCTCAGTAGAGTGCATTTCAGAAACTTCATGTAGGCAACAACTTTGAGAAAAGAATTCTAAGAGGAATATAAACAATTAAGAAAATGCAAACATCAGTTTTTCCCATTTTAATAATTCTAGGCTGTAAGTGTTCCCTCTAGTGGCTGCCTGCAGGTTAGGGATGGCTACTGATGGTGCCTGACACAGCAGCAATTTCATAGAATCATAGAATCATTCAGGTTGGAAGAGACCCTTGGGAACATCGAGTCCAACCATCAGCCCTAGTCTACAAAGTTCTCCCCAGAATTCTTCTGAACACCTTTCCGTACCTAACACCTTAACCTGCATGGTCTCCCTTCTGAATCCAGAACCCCAGGACTGATCAATCCCCCTATTTGCAGTGAACAGGGAGCTCAGCATTTTTACCATCATCTTCATTCCAGCAGGTTGTGCCAGTTGAGGACAATGGTGTAAGGGAGCAGTGGATGCTGCTGTCTCTGGGGCAGAGCTGACAAACTCTCACTGAATAAGGCCAACATTAAATATACCCAGAGAGGTGAAAGGATCATGGGCCTCATGCTAGTTATAGAAATATATTCTATCTAATGCTCTTAAAATCATAGAATCATAGAATGGTGCAGGCTGGAAGGGACCTCTAGGGTCATCTAGCCTGAACTCCCCGCAGTCAGCAGGGACACCCCCAACTAGACCAGGTTGCCCCAAGCCTTGTCGAGCTTCACCTTGAATATCTCCGGGGAAGGGGCCTCAACCACCTCCCTGGGCAACCTGTTCCAGTGGTCCACCACCCTCAGAGTAAAGAACCTATTCCTAATATCCAATCTAAATCTGCTCCTTTTGAGTTTGAGGCCATTGCTCCTCATTCTGTCACTGCAGGCCTTTGTAAACAGACCCTCCCCAGCCTTCCTGTTGGCCCCCTTCGGGTACTAGAAGGCTGCTCTTAGGTCTCCCCAGAGCCTCCTCTTCTCCAGGCTGAACAATCCCAGCTCCCTGTTCTCATAGTAAAGGTGCTCCAACCCCCTAATCATTTTTGTGGCCCTCCTCTGGATCCGCTCCATCAGGTCCATGTCCTTCCTATATTGAGGGCTCCAGACCTGCACACAGTACTCCGGGTGAGGTCTCACCAGAGAAGAGTCTTCCTTGTCTTTACCTGGCTACTCAATTAAAGGAAGGTGCAGTAGGGTGGGTGGTTTGTATGCAGTTATACGTCAGTTGTATGAATTGTAGGAATCAGTCTTTTTTTTTCAGGGAATTTGAAAGTATGTATGTCATATGATAGGCTTAATAAATAAAATTACAAGCCAGAATAGGACAACATGTGTGTCCCTGTATAGCTCTCACTCCAACAATTTTTCCTTTTGACTTTGAAGGAATAATTATTGTTCCTGTTATAGCATGACATGCAGTTATTTACTACAAGGAAAAAAAAATTACTTGTGACATAACTTGTCATTTGTCATTAAACATTTCCCTGTTAATACATGACCAAAGACAGAATTGCCCAAGTACAAAATGATTAATTCCTCCCTTATGGCTTGGTTCCTTCTTCTCCTAGACTTAGATTACTTGTGCATTCAGATAGCAGGCAATCAAGGAGACTACAGGAGGAAATAGCCATCCAAATGGGTACATATGTAGAGGTACATGTGGGACATATGTTAGTCAAGGGAACCTATGTTGGACATCAAACTTAGAATTTAGTTGATGAAATTAGGGTTTCATCTTTGAGGGGGAAAGTGGGACAACAAGGTTGCCTAAGGCAAGCATATCATCAGTGTGGACTGGTAGGCACTATTGGCAATGCACAGCTTTCACAGGTTATATTTCTGCCTCTCTTTATTCTCTAGGTAGGGAATCACTAGGAAGTACTGGGGTACTTACTCCCCTGCTTTCCCCCTGGCAAGGTTCCCGTCTGCCTGTCTTGCTTCTGAGGACACAGCCTGTAGAGTTTCTGTGTTCTTACAGATATTTAGGGAGGGACAGAGGCCATTGGTTGTCTCCATGTCTTGTTAATTGTGTTGTTTTATTTATTTCCCTCTTCCTATTTGCTGTCATTATCATTTTTCATTATCAGGATTTGATTTAGCTTTTAAAAATAAACAAACATCTCTCTCCATAGATTGCTAATGAAATCAGTGTCAAAAAATTTTACATTGCTTATGCCAGTTCTCTGCATTGAGGACTGTCAGTTGAGGCTGTATGTCTAGATTTTTCTTTCTTCTTTAGTTTAAGAAACACTATTTTCTAGTGTAATGGCTCTTCTAGGGTGATGGGACATGCAGTCCCATGAAGTGGTGGGTAGGAAGTTCAGGTACTCTGTCTTGCTGAACGACTGCAAAGGTCTGCAGTAACTTTTCTTAATCCTGCGTGGTTTACACTAGTAATCTACAAATACAGAGCCAGAACAAAGGATTTTCCTACCAGCTACTAATTTTGATTTAATTTTGTATGAATTTGTAACTTTAGAATTCATTTTTGGTATGATCAGATGACACAATGACTCAGCAGTTAAACTCCAGCATCTGCTGCAACAGCACCTCCTGGGAGTTTCTAACAAGAACTAGGTTTTTATCATGTTTATAAATTACTCATATTGAATAAAGAAGAAGTAACTCAGTAAGCAGAGTAGGGAAGCATAGAAAAACTTCCTATAACAACACAAATAATAACCAAAATACCAGTAATATTTCCTTTTTCCTATTTCAGCATGACTGTTGAGACAGTCACAAATTCTGGAGAAACAGACAAAGAAGAATCTATGTAATATTACAGGCTACAAGGTCTGGTTCATCTCTAAAGGCTTAGGAGATTTTGCTGCTGACGCCGAGTGAAGAATTGGACTCAAAGAACGAATATATTTATTACAAAGAAGAAATTTATTAAGCACTTTTAACAGTGACTTAGGAGTTTCTGCCATTTGTTGTTACTACTCTTCACCTGCCCAAGACAGCTGTTATGGTATGAGGATTTACTTTGCAGTGAATGCAGTGAAGTTAAACTATGGAAAAAGGAGATTTTTTCTTTTTTTGGGGGGGGGCGGGGAATGCTTTCCCTTAAAGTTCCTTCTCAAGACTATGCAAACCAGGCACAACATCTGTATGTGTGGGTGGCAGGGGAGTAGGGTATCTAGTCAGGGAATTTCAGGTGAAGCAATATGATGAAACCGTGGGAGTACAGAGAAGGGTAGCGTGAGTGGAAATCAACTGAAATGACATTCTGAGGGTCAACAAGCCACATTTGATCAGATTTTGTTATGTCTAATGTTAAGATGGGAATGTGGCCTTCGGTGTGCTCTCAGCAGGGATGGGAGGAACCCAGGTGGTTCCCGTACACTTGTAGGGTACCAGCCTGCCTCCTCAGTGACCAGGTGAAGGGCTGTGGTTTTGGCCTGACTGACAACAGTGCAAAGATTTTGTGAACTATCAGTGTGTATATTTGTCACTTGGGTCTTAATGGCAAACCTCAGAAATAGCTAGGAAACTGGATAAAGAATTTAGAAACCAAATGAAATGTGAGGAGAAGCTTGCTGATCTTTGTGGTTATGTGCTCATCGCCTTTGGATTTGGAAGTTGCTAGTAGGTGTTATGGATGTCAAAACCTAAATGTTGATCCTTATTCAAGGGAAGAGTAGGACCAGAGGATTTCCTGGACAAATATGTTACTTCTTGTGCACATGCACTAAGAAGCTTAGAAGTTATATAGCCAGAGGCACTGAAGAGCACTGCAGATGGTAGGCTCCTACACCTACATAGCCAGAAATTTTCTAATGTGGCAACATATTTCACAGGTCCAAATTAGCTACATACTACATCTGATGCTTCTAAGAAGTCCATATACTCCAGAAATACCCAGAGTTGAATGCATCTTGAATACGTTGAAGTACATCTTAAAATTCTAAACAAAGGCCAAAAAAAAAAAAATTCCTGAAAATTGGACCTGGAAAAAATTTCTCAGGGAAAAAGAGAACATTCCCAAGGCAAAACTGTATGCATGACAACTTAGGAAAAGACTGCCTCAAACTCAGAAAAATGGTTTGTAAACCTCCATGAAGTGAACAGTACTTTTCCCATTCAGAAATGTCATTTTTGTGTACAGTACATGGAACATTAATGAAGAAATGAGATTTGACATAAAGAATTTATTTCCTGAAAGCTCCCAAATCAGTTGGGAAAAATGTCCAAAACTCATATAGACAAAAGACACATTTCAACACCAAGTGCAATAGAAGAAAAATTGGATTGAGAGGCATTTTCAGAGCAGGGAATAAATTTTGTATTCTGAGTGTTAACAACACAATGCCACATGTGATTTCCTGAATCTAACTGTCACAATGCTTGGTGAGTATACTTACAACTTTACTGAAAAATCTATACAATATCTATGAAATATTATAGCCTGCAAAATCTAACACAACTTGTGTATTGATTTGCTGGAACAGCTAAAGTGAATAAGGAAAGAAATTGTACCCATAATTGAAGATAATATTAAAGTATTTACATGTATTAATTTTTTCTAAATGCAGTTTTCCTATAAGGAAAATTCTTTCCTTATAAGGAAATAGTTGTTGGGTGTGCTAATTTTCATTTAGCTTTTGGTATTGAATAGTATTGTCATTCATTAAAATAAACATGTGTATTTGATTTTTTATCTTATGTAGTCTGGACACTTGCTATAAGATACTGTCCTATTTTTCATGGCCTCTTCAGTAGAACTGTGTTAGAGGAACAGCATTTTAGAAATACCTATTGTTTCTAATTTTAGAGGAAAATCCTGAAGTTTCTCGGAGAGGCTCTAGTAGTCAAAAATAGTTATGTTTTTACATTAGTCAGAGCTTAACACTTCTGTTTAATAAATGGGAAATGAGTTTTCTGCGAAAAAGGGGAAGCGACTTTGGTTTATATAGCATGACCTTGTCTAAGGGAAGACAGTCGCTCACTTAGAACTGAAGAGAACATGTTCTGTGTCTGAAAAACCAGTACAGGAAATACATTCAGCAAATTATGTGCCTGCAGCGTTACTGAAGGTAACATTTTTCAGAATATTTCTTCAGGAAATAGAAACAAGAAAGCAGATACTACTGGTTGAAATATAGTACTTATTTTAAAAAAAAAATCAAAATAAGTAACTTCACTGCAGCAAGCTGTGAGAACTTAAATGTTTCTCAATTATGTATTTGGATTACAGTGATATACTCTGAACAGGTTGGGGGTCATTCTATTGGACAAAGAGGAAAAGACATCTCATTGCCATAAAAGGCTTTGTGTCGTAGTTTAAAGGGCTAATGAAGTGAGAAAACTAATGTGTTATGGGAAAGAGTAACACTAATACCAGTGCATTTATCTGTTTTATGAAGATGCTGTGAAGTTCATTATTATGTCTAAAATTTTGCATGTGATATATTTGGTACATTAATGTTATTACAGGGCTATTGTAGTGTTTCACAAGGTCAGTGCTAAGATGTTTAGACACAGATCTGGTGCTCTTGGCTGAGTCATGTTCTTTGATGTGTGCTGCTAAAAAATCACTGTTAGCACTGTGGGCAAGTGCTGTGCTTGTTAGTCGTTGGTGTTGGCTGGTGTCATGGCCTGAGCAACTCCTTGTCCTGTCTGTGCTCCAGTTGTGCATCCACCCCCATCCCTGCTGCGGGAGGGCAAAGGGCAGAGTGACAGAACAGGGAGCTGTGGCTGTCCCTGCCCTGCCATCTGGTGCGTGCCGCAGCAGGGTCAAGACCAATGGCTTGGTGCTGTTCAAGCTCTGGTGCCCTCCATGGGGCCACACTTCTCCAGTGGAACTTTTCTGGAAGAAAGATTTCCAGCCATCTGAAGTTTAATGGCCTTGATCTCTTGTCTCTTGGCTTTTTGTTATGCTTCTGATGAAAGACAGAGCAGCAAATCTGCTGTGGGATTTTGAAAGGTGTAGAATCTGGTGTAACAATGATTTCACACTCAATTAGACTCTCATGCACTGACTTTCTCTCACTGCTTAATTACAAGAAGTAGATATAAATGGCATTGGACAAAAGTTGCATCATTGTGCATTTTGTTCAGAAGATGTAGAATGGCACAGTAACAGATGCAGAACTTTATTTTCTAGTTGGAATAGCTGGCCTGGGCATAAGGTAGTAGGAAAGTAATCTTCTCTCTGATGGATTGTTAGAGGTTTCTCAAGCCAAGAAAAGGGAAGCAAGATGATGAAAGACAAACAGAAAAATAAAATGACAGTGTGTTCTTTAAAATCTCTGACACTGAGAGGGCAATGAGGTCTTGATTTTCTGTGCCTTCTTTGGTCAACCTATATTTAAAGCCCATTATAAAAAAAAGAAGAGAAAATAAGAGAAAAGACTGTGTGCTTTACTGGCATTCAGATTCTGCAGATTTGATGGAAGCAAGAAGCCTACTCATGCGCTACTGCCCTCAAAGTGCCCGTAGAACTGGATGCTGTATGAAAAGAGGTGTGTGCAGCAGTTTATCTCAAAATGCTAGAATGGCTCTCATAAATCCAAGATGTTTTTTCCATCCTAATAGCAGTCACTTCCCTCATATTTTCCAAAGCACATAGTCCTTTTTTTGCAATCAGTAGTCATAATTAATAGAAAAATCTTGACTTTTCAATTCTGCTACTCTCCATTATCCATTCATGACATACCTAAAATTTAAAGTAATAATTTTAATACTTTATTCTGCTAAAAATATATTAGTGTGTGTTTTGGTCCACTTATCCTTGAAGGAAAACGTCTTCCAAAATAAACACACAAAAATGGAAGGAAATATTTATATTTACTTATATTAAAAAAAAAAAAAGGAATAAAAAACCCCAAACCAGTATTAGAATATGTTTATTTTTATTGCATGGGTGCTACCCCTGATGTAAGTGGAGCTACTCAAGAAGTAAAGCACTATTATACAGGAGCAAACCCACCAAAATCATAGCCTGAATGTATGGAAAATTCGCAGTGTCCTACAATTGCTCGGTTTCTGGTAATGGCTCCGTGGATATGGAACAATGGGCGTTTAGTTATTTGATCATAGTTTTTAGCAGCACAGGATGACAATGCTGAAATCTCCCACATCTATATTTGGGCCATACTTCCTTCTTTCAAATGTCACTATGTATTTTTAGATAGAACTAAAGGGGGATCTATATTCTTTCAACATATTGCACCACATGTGATTTTTTAAACTGGACACCATGCCTCATGCCTTTTTTTTAATTGATCTTAAATGTAGCTTAGCTTCTCCACCACTTTTCCATCTGCAGCGTCTAGAGTGAGTACTTGGCTTCCATGATGGATATGTCTGTCTTGCATCCAAGGGCTTGGCCTTTCCTTGGAGAAGGTGCCCCTAAATGTGCACACCGTGCCTGCAGAGCCGCAGCCTGTGCCGAGGTTGTGCTGCGTGTACTTGTTTTGCACATGTGCACATTGTGTAAGTGCTGAGTCCAGCATCACTCGACTGGGGACCGAGTACCTGGAACTGCGTAGGCACATATCAGCCATCTAAAGGTGCACACGCACAGAATACGTGTACTTAAGGATGCCTCTCTCCGTATGACTTTGAAAGTAGCTTTGGGTGGAAAAGTGTCATGAATTCTCTTTTTCTCTTCTCTGCTTATCTTCAATGACCAGGACCTTTCTCCTCCTGGCCTTAGAAAGAAGGAAGGCTGTACATTTACCTGAAAAGAATTGTCCTCTTAGTAGGAAAAGAGGTTATGGTAGGACTGGATGCTGAACAGCTGATTAAAAAAAATTTTTGCTGTAGCTTTAAGAAGCTCTTCTTATTACATGTAATTGGGTTCCAACATAGCGTTTTTTCCTTGCTACTGTTGTTTGGACTAATTTCTTGTATCTTGGCTACATTTTTATGAGTTGCTTTTCCCATAAGATCGTTTCTATGTCATCTCCAAATGACTCTTTCTAGTTTTGTGATCTTTGTGACCCTTTTCCCTCTAACTTCTGCTGTCTAACACAGAAAGTTTCTCCGTCTTACTTATCTGAGAATAGGTAAAAAAATAAGACGACGTGTTCTTAGTAAGACTAAGGCTGTTGGGTGCTAAAGTAATAAAAGGATAAGGCAGAAAAGTGCAACACACAGAGAGTAACAATAGCTAGAAGAAAAATTACTATTGAATGCAAAGCTGCTGCCTGACTTATGCAATGAAGTAGTATCACAATAAACTATGAACATATAAACAAGACAGGTTTATCTTTTATGTCGTAGATTTCGATGTTACCACTTTGGTTTCATTTTACAATCAATTTTCATAAATACTGATATGAATGATTTCTTAATGTAAAGCATTTAGCCTGCCACCTGCATGTCATTCTCCTTTCTGATGGAATACAAGTCCTTCTTTGTTCTTTATGTTTTTATATATTTTGTTGAATTTTTCTCAAAATTCTCAGAAACTCTCTGTTCACTAGTTCCCGAGCATGTTGCATGTGCCTCCTACCCAATGTGGAAATCAGTGGTGATTTTTTCAATGCTGCTGAGAATGTCCTAAACCCAACAGAATAACTGTTTACTGGTGAGCTATCACTCTTTTGCTAGTAACTGAGAAATTAGCCATGCCAGTGTTGTGTTCTCACTAGAGCTTAAGGGCAATACATGTTTGTGATAATTTGTGGCTTTTTTTCACTCTGCCACTTTCACATCATTCTGCCATTTTACAAACCATTTTACAAACCATCTGGTCTCACATTATCTTGGTGTTGCCTAACACCCTCCCCCCATTAGATTTTTAAAATTTTATTATAAATTATAAATTTTAAAATATAATTAAATAAATTTGAAAATAAATTTGAAAAGTAATTTATAAATTAATATGCCCATAGTTAAAATAAGTTAGGAAATGGCCCATAATTTCCTCTAGCTTGGCTATCTGGCCTTCTTTTTTCCTTCTTATGATATTATTTCTGCTGCCAGATATGTTGATTTATAGCTGTTGGGTTTTTTTCCCCTTCTTCTGAATAGTCCTACTGAAAATAGGAGAGAACTTGACTGCTGGCTTTTCAGAAATGACTCAATTTTCTCCCCTCCCAAACACATCTGTTTAGTGCTATGATTTTTTCTGTCTCCTCAAGTTTCTCACCTGCTTATGACACAGAATCAGAGAGGTGACAAAGGTGGCTTTTTGTCCCTTTTTCAGTGTCCTGGTTCTGGCCCACTCACTGGAAGCTGTTTTTGTAATGGGAGATACCACAGTAGTGCTCCTTCATTTTTTGCTTTGCCCATTCTGACTAAGTTTTAGGAAAAAGGGCAAAGGCTATATCCTGGTTCAAAGTACATAAGGAATCCCTCGCTGGAGGAAAAAAGCTAGTTGGAATGGCTGAGCCAACTTAACATTTCCTGAAACAGGTCTGAGAATATGATCCCATCTTGGCAAAATTTCATTTTCAGAGTGTTATGTTGACAAAAAGTGAAACTAGAGCGAAAGCACCGGTCTAAGACATTTGAGGTACAAAGTCTCTGGGGTAAAAAGTTGTATATGTTATTTTTTGTGTGTGGGCACTTGAACATCATGTGAGTGAGAGTGACTCAAAGTTGTCCTAAATTTCTTCAATTGAATAAAAGATCATCATATTTACCAGTAGAAGGTGCCAGCCCCTTTTGGTAAACTTAGCTTATTTATTCTATGTTCTGGAATGTGTTAATGTGAATTCTTGTTGGACAGCAAGTATCATTTATAGATGGATAATATTTTTTGGAGGCCTGCAGGCTGTGATAATTAGGGTAGCTAAGATTAAAGAGAAGAGTCACTGTGTTAAAACCATGATGTGCAGCTTCTAAAAAACACTTAACATTTCTCATAGTAGACATATTTGTTTAATAAAATTAAATGGCCAGGATAATTTTCATATTATAAATGTAATGTAAAGTTTATGAACCTAATTATACTATTATATAATATATTAAAAGATTGATGCATATGGATATACTTTAATATATAATATAAACATACCATAAATATAAAAATAAAGTGATTTCTGATTTAGCAAATAGTAATAGTTAATGGTAAAAACTTAGTTTATGCTAAAGTCTACACATACGGCCACAGAGAGGTATCTGGTTTTCTGTGAAGGAATATCTACCACTGGAGCTTTTGAAAATTATATTATACCAACATTCATCAGGAATTATGTGGGCACAGTTTAGCACACAGTAGACCTGAGGAATGCATAAAGTGATTTCCTGAGTTCCCTTCAAGTTGCTATTTTCTATGATTTTGTGTAGAAGGCTGTAATGTTGTTTCTGATTTATGTTGAAGTGTTGGGAAATGAATTAGTCTGAAGAACTTAAGAAAAAAAAATTACTCTGTTCTTTTAGCAGATTTTTAAACTGTGAGCTTTTCATGTTTCTTCCTACTAATCTACCATCCTATTTAGGATCTAACAGCAGACAATCTGGCAGCAATCACATGCATATGCTCCTCAGTGTGCGCTTGGAAAAAATTTGGCAGAGAAAACCCAGTTGCTAAAGAAGGGATGTAGTGGTGCATGTGAATTCCCACACTTCCTGCCCTTTGGTAGAAGGGTTACTCACTCAGAGGCTCTGAGCATCCTACCAGACTCCGTTCCACTGCTTTGCTATAAGCATCACTATTCTCATATGTTAATAATAAATGGATCAATTTATAGGTGATCACTAAATTGGCTTCAGTATGTATGGAGTCTAAGGATTCAAATCAGGAGGTGTCTTATGTTTTATTTTAGGTTGTTTTCCTTTCTCCAGCTCTTTGTGGTTCAAGCGTGATGGCATTCCTCAAAACTGGTGGTAGCCTGTCAGTGAGATGGCAATACCAGTTTAAGTTTTTTAAGATTGCTTTGAGCAGTGCTTTTCGAAGGCCCTCCCTCTCTCAGATGTATTTAGGTGTCTCTGCAAGCTCCCCACAGATCTCTCAAGTACAGTTTGTTATAGCAGAAGTACTATCTTTCATTCATAAAGACAAACAGGCCTATCTCTCTGCATCAATATTCACACTTTGCATAAGCCCCTTAGAAGATTTCCATTTTTAATGGTTTTAATTAGCATTTATGAAAAACCGTGGTTTCACATGATGTAAAGCGACAGATTAAATTTGTTAAGTGGATAATAATAAAATGTGAGTTGATTTGTTTCACTGGAGTTTAAAAGGCTTTTGCTCAACGGGGCCTCCATGTTAATTCATTAAGCATGTTTTAGACCTTATGGAGAATTTTTTTGGATTTAATTAACACAGATCAAACTCCCAGGAGATTTCAAGTCCTCCACAACTCTGTGTGATAGAGACAGTAATTTAAAATCTATTTATAGGTCTTTGTGTTCATTTACTTGAAAAAAGGATTAAAAAGCTCTATGAAATCATTCTAATACAGTAGATGTTACTGAAGTTCTTTAGAGTAGGAGCCAAGTGTATTTATAAATGACGAAAGGGCAGTGGCTAGAGGCATCAGAGATCTGGTTTGTTTTCCTGGCTGCAGCACTGGCACCCAGTTACTGCTACCTGAGTCAGTTGTACATTTTCTTCACAAATTATTTAAATCATGGTGCATAAGTAGGTCTTTGAGTAGTGTCCCAAGACTTTTAGCTGTCCCTCTCGTGGTGGTCATCAGTGGGCTATGACATCAAACTACCCATTACTTGCTCTCTGTACCAAGAACTCTGGGCTAAGCTCTGGGCTAGTTTTAAGACATGGGATGAAAAGTGTGTGATGTGGTCAGGGCAATCTCCTGGGAAGTTATGGGTTATAGTTTTCGGCCTCATTAAGCTGAAGAGGTTCCCCAAACATTTGGTTTCACAGTTCTTGGAGCACTAAAATAATTCCTTAACATAAGACATCACTGCAAGAGCCTTCTTCATGCTTCTCTCAATGTGTCTACTGTAATTTTTCACTGAAATAAATAATTTCTAAGCACAGAGTGAAACTACTATACTCAGGAAGTGCCGTAATAACGTGCTTTAAATTCCTTTGAAGTGATGGGATTTGTTGTGGGATTCAGGCATCTGTGAGCTATCTGGCTAACCTGCCTTAACTCAATGATATTCAATACAGTCAATACAGTCAGAGCTGCCTGAAGAGTGATTCAGCTGACCAACCTCTACTCCAAGGTGAACTGGATTACTTTTAAATTGATGTCTTGATATCTACTGACTGTAATAGAAACTTAGGTACACAACTGTCACGGTTTGGGTGAGGAAGGCCAATGACAAGATGACGGATGCTCTCCCCCACCTCTAGCTCCAAGGAGAAGAAGAAAAGAGATAAGGAGAATTATGAGTTTACAGAAAACCTAAACTAATTTAATGTAATATTAATAATAATAAAATAAAAAAGAAATTATTAAAAAGATACAATATATATAAATATACATATGCAAAACTATATCAAGCTCTCAGTGAAATGTCACCATCAGGCACTAGGAAAGTTCCAGACTGGTCTCAGGGACAAATGGGAACTGGACTCTGGTCCCTCAACTTTTATACTGATTATGACAGATGGGCTGGATTACCCTATTGGTCAGTTTGGGTCACCTGATCTATCCAATCCTCCCCACAGGTGCAACCTCTCCACAGGGTAAACAACCAAGCCATCTGACCCTGGTTGCCACAGCAAGTAGAAGCAAGAGCCTCTCTCACTGAACAGAAAGTTGGCTCTGCTCTACCCTAGACTCGGACACCAACACAGAGAGGATTTCTGCATATAGATACCCAACTGATATCTCTTAATCTTGAGCTAAACCTCAGCTGGAGAGACTCCCCTTGATACAGACGGTTTTTGAAGAGTTGCTATCTGAAGTACTTNCCTCTAGCTCCAAGGAGAAGAAGAAAAGAGATAAGGAGAATTATGAGTTTACAGAAAACCTAAACTAATTTAATGTAATATTAATAATAATAAAATAAAAAAGAAATTATTAAAAAGATACAATATATATAAATATACATATGCAAAACTATATCAAGCTCTCAGTGAAATGTCACCATCAGGCACTAGGAAAGTTCCAGACTGGTCTCAGGGACAAATGGGAACTGGACTCTGGTCCCTCAACTTTTATACTGATTATGACAGATGGGCTGGATTACCCTATTGGTCAGTTTGGGTCACCTGATCTATCCAATCCTCCCCACAGGTGCAACCTCTCCACAGGGTAAACAACCAAGCCATCTGACCCTGGTTGCCACAGCAAGTAGAAGCAAGAGCCTCTCTCACTGAACAGAAAGTTGGCTCTGCTCTACCCTAGACTCGGACACCAACACAGAGAGGATTTCTGCATATAGATACCCAACTGATATCTCTTAATCTTGAGCTAAACCTCAGCTGGAGAGACTCCCCTTGATACAGACGGTTTTTGAAGAGTTGCTATCTGAAGTACTTATGTGGCAGTGCCTTTTAATCTATACGGTCTGCTGTAAAAGTAGATGAATGCTGGTTTTTTACATTTTATGACTGTAGTGCTGGCTACTTTACACTCTTCAGAGTTGAGTACAGATTTTCCAGTAGTAGCTAGAATTCTCTGCATGCTAAAAGGTTTAAAGTTGAGTAATTTACTCTTCTGCTCTCCCAGGAATTCTCCCAGAGGTGCTGATGTTACGCGATAGTGATCAGGCAGATCTGTATTTCGGTGCTGAGACATGGGATTGCTGTTATTCTGTGTTTGTGTACTCTGACTGATAGGAAAACCTGGAGCTCTATCTATCTCCTTTGTTGGTTTAGTCAACAACCAATAGAAAACATGTGGTCTTGTGAGGGCAGCTGCTCCCTCAGATAAAATGTCAGCATTGTCCTTTCCAAGTTTCATTTTATACAACTCTCAAGTTAGTTTTAAGGTTTTGTTGTTATTATTATTTATTACAACTACTGCTATTATTATTAATAATATAATCAGATCAGAGGGATGGGGCACCTCTCCTATGAAGACCAGCTGAGGGAGCTGGGCTTGTTCAGCCTGGAGAAGAGAAGGCTCCAGGGAGACCTTATAGCAGCCTTCCAGTATCTGAAGGGAGCCTACAGGAGAGCAGGAGAAGGATTCTTTGTCAGGGAATGTAGTGACAGGACAAGGGGTAACAGTTTTAAATTGGAAGAGGGGAGATTTAGATTAGATACCAGAACGAAATTCTTTCCTGGGAGGGTGGTGAGGCACTGGAACAGGTTGGCCAGGGAAGTTGTGGCTGCCCCATCCCTGTAAGTGTTTAAGGCCAGGCTGGATGGGGCTTTGAGCAACCTGCTCTGGTGGGAGGTGTCCCTGCCTATGGCAGGGGGGTTGGAACTTGATGATCTTTAAGGTCCCTTCCAACTCGAACCATTCTATGATTATTCTATTCTATTGCACTTTGCAGATTTTAGTAGCATGTGTATGGAATTTTTTTGTGTTGCGTTCCTTAAAATGTATATAAAATGGTAATACCTCTTCACTGCTATTAATTCTTAGGAATATTTTAATTTTCATGAAAGAAAAATAAAAATGTGTAAAATTAGCATCTTGTAAAGTTGCGCTCCTGGATAATAAGGATTAATACAGGGTCTGAGACCTGCCTGAGGTCTAGTAGAACATATGAACATGTTTGGCAGCTTTTATGTTACAGGAGAGAATTGCATTCAGAAGGAAGTCCTAGTAAGGTAGCTAACAGAACTGTTAAAATTGAACTTTTTATGGAAATTTGATTTTTGACAACTTAACCGATTTAAATTAATGTTATAAGTGAAAATTAACATTCAGAAAGTTTCAGCTTCCCCGACATTTAAACACATACTTAAGAGCGAGAGTGCAAGTAACACAATAACTTTACCAACATTATTTTAGGCAATCAAAGAATAATATTTCTGAATCTGAGTTTATTTCTATGATAGGATCACAATCTGCTCTGGAAGAAGAAGTTTTACATTTGACCAACCACTTTGGTTGGTTCAGACCATATATCAGGTTATGCTAATAACCTCTTTTCCAAACTTTTTTAAAATCCTAGGAACAGCAAGGGTGTTTTTTTTGAGTTTTATCTTTCAAGAACATAAAAGCTATTAAAAAATATAAAAAGATATGAGAAAACTGTGGAGATCTGAGGGAAAATCACCCAATCCCATCTGAAATCTGTGTCATAATACACTTTAATGCATCATAATATCATGACATTATACTGTAATTATCCACAGGAGCAGTAAAGACTCTACGAACTGGTTGTGTGTAGTTAGAAAACTTTATTATAACGTTTAAGTTTTATTTGGGAATTTTCAAAACCCTCTCTATATGAGGGTTTATAAAGAACAAAACTTAACTTTTTATTGCAAAGAAGACATATAACACAATATTTACAATCTTCTTTGCATTTCCATATTCATATTTTTATCTTGATTGTTTGTATCGTTTAAAGACAGGAAATAAAAAATCACTAAGGGTGAATGATATTTCCAACTGCCTCTACAGAAGGGAAAAAAGTGTTCAGCAAATTGTAAGAAAAGACCATGTGCTCCGATTTCCTGAGGCCCAGATCCAGTAAAAGATTCTGAGTCTCCTACAGGAATAGGTTAATACATCTTAAACCTATATGCAACTAGGTGTTGTATACATATAAAAAGTAGTATTCATGTTTGTAGGTCCTCGTATGTGTGACTGTGCATAACTTTAAACTCATTACAGTGTTAGATAATTTGGCCTGTTTTGTGGAGTCTTGAGTTATGGTAATTTGGTCGTTCTTTTTGAAAGTGCAGTTTAACTTAATGTTTTCTTGGTTTCTAATTTGTAATTTTTGAGCAGTGAAGTGGTGAAATGGTGGAGGTTCTTGGGAGTAATGTATCCCCTTTTCCAAACATCCCATATTTTGCAGAGGCCCTGACGTGGCAGGCAACACTAACCTTTTCCAGAAGGCAAGACTGTATAGTGTTTCCAGTCCTTTTTTTGGCTCAGTGGATCAACTGCTTAGCAAGCTTTATAAATCATGGCATGACTCTTTCCTTCTGAGGCTCCTTGAGAAGCCTTTGCAATTTCCAAAAATATTGGAGAGTGGAGGGGCAGAGCAGCCACTTAGAGGAAGCTTTTGGTAAGTGAGACTGAAATTCATCCCTTCTAATTTTCACCAAAGAAATGTTAAACGTTCAGTTTAAAGAGAGAAAGAAGGTAAGAGGCAGAAAAAACTCTTCTCAAGGTGAGTGATTTTATCCTCTGAAGTTTTAAAACAGAAATTAAATGAATCATTTTCTGTGTCTCCATTAAGGAGCCTAGATGGCGAGCTTAGACCACACATGAACTTTCAGCAAGATGAATGTAGTCTGGAAAAAGATGAGAAGGATAAATAAGACAGAGCTCAACTCTGTAGAAGAGCATAATGGGTGGGCTTATGTAGTCAAACAACTTTCCCTGCTTTATGGCACTTGAGGCATGGAGGAAGCATCTGGTTTTCTAATAGGGACAGGACAAAACACAGTAGTTGGGAATGGGGAGGGAAAAATTTAAGAGTGCAGCATATGACAAATGGAAAAGCTGAGGTTTTTTCGTTGTCCACCAGAAGAAGTGTGTGGGTATCAAAGGGGAGTTCCAGTCCAGAGGAACCTCAGAGCACCTTAGACTGTCTGCAGACAGGAAAGAGTAGAAGAAAATAGATCTGATATATCTGGTGATATTTCCCCTACTTCAAGTCGGCAGAAGGGGAACCCCCAGGGAGCTTTAGTCAGCCCACCACGTGAACTTCTGGGAGGAAATGTTCTCCTTTTACATTGTCAAATATCCCTTGTGAGCAAGTTACATTTTGAGCATTTTGAACACTATTTCTGCCACAAAAAGTCAGATAAATTTTGCACTATATCAACTCAGATACTCTCCTAGTTTTGGAGAAAATCCAGGCATTTACTGACCTCCTCAGCTCTCAATTTTGGAGGTTTTGGGATATTTTTACAAATTTTAGGGTACAGAGCAGGTAAAAGTAAACCTCTGTACATTATTCAGGGAAATCTTAGCTCTGTGGTAGCTTACCTCACTCTGTGAGAGTTTGTTAGACAGTGCAAAATGCAAGGTGCATGCAGAACATATAAAAAGATTAGTTCCTAGAAGGTGATATGCTCTCAGACTCCCACTGGGTTAGGATGGTTCGGTATTATCTCTGCTTTGCAGTTGGGGATGTTCAGATAGGCAGCTCTTCAGGGACACAGGAAGCCAGCAGTAAAACTGTGCTGTGTCCTTATGACTTTTGGCATAATGCCCTACCCATTTACTGCAATTTGTTTGGCTTAATTTGCTTGAGGCCTGAGTGAAGAAGTGCCAAGCTAGTTCCACTTCACATAGACCTTTCACAAGGTGCTGCCTCTAGCTAGTTGTATGTAGAAGAAGATGCACACTGCCTCAGCGGGCTGAGTTAAAAATGGAGGAAATTAAAAGAACCAGGGATTTTATCCAGCCTATGTTTAACCAGGATGGCTACTTATTTTCAAGATGTTTGTGGTCTTGATGTTCTTCTGCTAGATTTTTTTGACTGAGCAAGAGGCAACTGGGGTTGGATGTTGCTGTGGGTGGGAGAAAATGCCCCATTCAGTAAGGCAGGGTGAATAGACTCTGCTTTCCTGTCTTTGCATCATTGCATCCACTCTGATTTTCCCCATGCTGACTGCCCCATGCTGGCATGGCCCCCTGGCTGCTGTCTTCCAGGCTCACCTCATAGAATCATAGAAGGGTTTTTGTTGGAAGGAGCCTTTAAGATCATCTTTTTTCAACCCTCCTTCGATGGGCAGGGATACTTCCTACTAGACAAGGTTGCTCAAAGCCCCAGCCAGCCTAGTCTGGAACACTTTTACGGAAGGGGCATCCACAACTTCTCTGGGCAACCTGTTCCAGTGTTCCACCACCCTCACAGTGAAGAATTTCTTCCTGATGTCTAATCTGAATCTGCCCTTTTCCAGTTTGAAGCCATTACCCCTCATCCTATCACTACATGCCCTTGTAAAAGGTCCCTCCCCATCTCTCCTGTAGGCCCCCTTTAGGAACTGGATGGCTGATATAATGTCTCCCTGGAGCCTTCACTTCTCCAAGCTGAACAACCCCAACTCTCTTAGCCTCTCCTCATAGGAAAGGTGCTCCAGTGCGTGATGGGAGTCTGGCAGCTTGGCCATTCCTCCCCAGGACCACCTGCTGCCCCTCAGGCTGCTCACCCCATAGCTTGGAGATGGCAGGCAGGGACTGTCCCGGGGGTCCAGTTGTCCTCTGAGGAAAGAGCTTGTGGTGAAGGGTGAGTTTGCTCCCCACACCACCATCTAGATAGGGGCAAGGGCCAGAGCATCCCCAGGCCAGTAGCAGCCCCAAGCCACCAAAAGCTATCCAGCCCCCAGGTCTCAGCTCTGACTGGCCCATTTGCAACCCAGCAGCCAAATGACAGGCTGGTATGACTAAGAAGGTGTGGAAAAGTTGTATAGCTGTGAAAATTCAGGCTGGTTTGTGAGAGGCGGTTACTGAATCCCAGGCACAAGTAGTTGCAACTGATAGAACTTGAGAACATCTTCATGGGCCAGATGCTCAGGTCCTGCTGATGCATAAGGGGACCAGAAAGCTTCTGTAATGGGGTTGATGAAGATTTTCCCTGGCATGGGGGAATCCCTTTGTTGCTTACATGTTAATGAAGAGAAAGGAAGCAACAGAAAGTTTTGAAAATATTTCACTCTATTCACTTTTGACTGCTCAGGTTTTGCTTCCTTGAATCCTGTGACGTTGTTGTTTCACCAGTTTGTCAGGGAGCACTGATGGTATGTGCTACAGAAATTATTTTAAGAGGAACAAGCTGAAAATGTGACACCTAATTGTCTTTCCAAAATCAAACCTGCACAAACTCTCCAAGATTCCTGTCATAAAAAAGCAGAAAAATCCTTTCAGCAGCCTTCTCAGCCAGCTCAGTTTTAAGACTTCTGTTTTTCCACTGTAAAATTATTTAGAACCTTTTACCAAAGAGAAAAGAAAAAGACAGAAAAGCCTATTTCTGGTACCAAATAGCATCTTCCTTGAGTTCTGGAAACTGAAATACTAAAGTATCTGTAGCAAATGTGTGGCAACAACAAATCACCTGGCTTTGTTTCACTGTTTCTTACATCTATTCTTTGTTAGTATTGCCAGATTTATACCTTTTATTGTCACTGTAATTCCTGGTGGCTCTGCTGAATGCGTAGTGAAACCACTGGAGGTTGTAGACCCCTAGTCAGTGTTTACCATTGTTCCGGGGTATGTGTGCGAGCTGCAGAGTAAAAGGTCACTCAGAGACTCAGAGCACTTGGTTTGGTTTGGAGGGGTTTTTTTTGTTTGTTTGTTTGACAGGAATTGCTCATCTACAGAGCATTAATGTTTTACCTGACGCCCCGAGAGTCAGAAACATGCTGCTAGAGTGCTGCCAGTTGGAGAGCCACTGGCGCCTTTCAGAAATCCCTGGAAGCAAGAGGCACAGGGCCCTTCACTGCACTGATCCGCTGCGGCAGACACATACAGCCGAGTGAGTGCGGAACCTGAAAACTTCACTGAGCTTACTGCATCTTCAGAAAAGCTAAAATATTGCAAGATTAGTTCTAGCCCAGCTTACCTGCCATAAGAGTCTAATACAACAGCTTTGTTTTAAGCCTCCTATGCTTCGTTGCAGGGACCATTCTAGGGAGGAGGGAAAGGTTTAAGATGAGATTTATGATCATTTCAGATTTTACACTCATCTTACTTTAAAGATCCATTAAACCCCAAATTAAGCAAGACTCCTGCTGTTAGCTCAGTCAAGTGTGAATGGGTCTGTGCAACTGCTATACATCCTTTGAAAGTAATGGAGTAACAGGAAAAAAAACAACAACCAAACCAAAAAACTGCTAAGGCTTCCCTTTTGATATAGAAGGATTTTTACTGCAAGGATTTTCGCTTGTTTTAAGGCTTTGATTGCTTAAATATTTTCAGAGAAGAAATCATATGGTTCTTATTTACTTCCTAAATAGGGAAGCTGCTATATCTTAAGCAAAGTATTAAATTATTGTGTTCTTCTGGAGGATCTGTGTCTTGCTAATCTTCAAGATGAAATGAACTCTGGAGTGAAAGTCATTAATCGTGATATCTTAATAACATACGCTTCAAAAGAGGAATATACCCTTTCAGATTTCCGAAATACCATCAGTGAAAGCAAAACGTAGTGTGACGTGCTGGGGACATCTAGTGGAGAAAAAGGAAAATAGTAAAAACGCACGACAGGAACATTGCTGTCAGGGTAAAATCAAATTCAGGACTTGCACGACTAAGCAAAGGTTCACGGTGTTTCATGTGTCACTGGACACATGAAAACTGTTTTCTCTTTCTAGAAGAACAAACTATGCCTTTGTTGTTGCCTTTAGATAATACGTTGTGATTCATTTAATTTTTGATGTGGGAGTTTATTTCCTTTTGGGACTTTTTTTTTTTAAATTATATTTATTTGGAAAATACATTGGTTACATTTATTTCAGATTTCTTTCCTTCAATAAAAAAAAATATAATACTTGCCAAATAATAGTTGCCAACTATTTTACTAATTTTGAGATGTTTGGGTGCAAGACATTAAAAGCAGCATATACAAGGTAGCTCAAATATTATTTTCTTGTCAGAATTAAAGCTGTTGACGAAGTTGATTTATAACACTAATATTACTAGTGCTATTACATTTAATCATTGACATTTTATATATGACCTTACCACTCAACTTGGTTTTGGAGCTGTACTGTCATATTAGGGAGGAAAATAGTTACTTCAGCTACCCTCACCACAGATTCAGACTCCTGATTCCTTGTCAGGAATAATTTCGAATCTCCAGGCAGTGACATTGCCTTGCGTGGACTCCAGTGAGACTGGCATAACTTGAAGTTGGTTAACTGAAGGAGCCTGCAGTTTTTAGAAATTACTTGGAAGCAGTATCAACATGATGACTGATGTGCTGTTATGATTACACAGCCAAATAATATTTAATACACAGGGTAACCATATTCCTATCTATCTCACTTGACCTACATACCCAGTTCACTTACAAACAAACCCACACGGGCTTGTAATATGCCAATTCACTGCTTATGGGAGCAGCCCAAGAGTGATTTTAGGACCCAAAGCCAAAGAGAACCACTTAGTCCTGAGCAAGACTTCAGACTCAAAAGTGTGGGAAGGCAGGTCTTATGACATACTCATAGAACCACAGAATGGTTTGGGTTGGAAGGAACCTTTAAAGATCATCTATTTCCAACTCCACTGCTGCTGGCTAGGATGTAACACTGAAGTACAGCTAAATGGAACTATGCCAAGGCCCCATAGGGAAGTAGGATATTTCTGGTACATGTTGATTTATACATTTGTTGGTGACGTTTATATTTTGGGATCAACAGTAGCAGTGGTTTCACACAGGACATGGAGTAGTGCCCCTGTAAAGAAGCAGAGAAGCGTAGCTTGTGAAACAGTCACATTAAGGAAGAATTGGGTTACCTGAAACTTGAGAGAACCAGGAAACAGATAACAGTTCCTCAGAGGTACTGTTCAAGCTAATCTACTCAGTCTATATTGTGTTCAAGGGATATTGGTGAACAAAGAACATAGTGCCACAGCTTTTGATTTTAGCATAGAGGTTTTGAAATAGTTCTTCAGAATGGTAAAATCTACAATTACCATTAAAAAGGAAAAGCCAAATAAAGGTACACGAGACCTGAACCTTCCCCATTGGGAGGTATTATAAAAAGCAATGATCAGGAAGGCAGGTAGATTGAGGAAGAGTTGTCTATAAGCAAGGGTAACATTTGCTGCCCTAATTCCCTGAAACAGTGGCCTTTCTCTCTCCAGATAAATGCCATGATAATCCTTTTTCCCACAAAATGGGTTACACTAGCTAGGTTCCCACCAGTTCTGACTACTGTTTTTCAAAGACATGAGAAAAATGTGTGGTCAGGCACTATGACTAAGGAGATCTACTGTAAGATCAGCGAATGAAGAGACTCGTTATACAATAAAATCTTCAGGTATTGGAATCGATCTGATTGTGATAAACTGTTAATTTTAATCTGCTGTTTGTTTACAGAAATTATCCTCAAGAATCTTCCCTTCTGCGTGCTGCATTTTATGAGAGGGATAGTAAAAGACTCTTTGAAGGAAGAATCAATAGTGAAAGCCTAACAGTTATTTAAGTAACATTTTAAGCTTAAGAGAAATGTAGGATTTGCCAAGATTATGCAGCACATAACTAAATCACACAACTCTTACTCCAGTAAGAATCAGTTCCTTAGGGCCTCTTAAGTAGCTAAGTGGGGTAAACTGTGTTTCAGATATTTCAGGTGGAGAGAGTTCACATTATAGTTCTGATGAAACTACATGTGAACAGGAAATAATTTGGACCTAGTGCTGGATTAAGGAAGAAAAAGATGTAACAATTTCAACTTCTGTTAGACCAAATGGGCCCAGAGATTGTTTTCCTGTTGTAACCAGAGTCTATCATAGATCAGTAGACATTTTTAATGGAAGAGAGTCTGTCCTTCCATTAAATCAAAGGGAACAGAAATCAGTCCTGTAAGCAGGTGCTTGTGTTTGGGTGATGACCAAGGTCATGTTTTCTATTTCTAACTCTTATATGAGTTAATGGGGGAACTGAAATTGGAGGCATTGTGAAGATAGAGGCTAAACAAGCCTTTCAGTCTACAGGGCTCCCTTGCTAATGTTACCGGGACCCAACACTACTGGGTCTTCATGAAAACAGAAAGGCTTACATTCTCACCCTAGGACTGGTGAGATTTTGAACAAGCTGCACAGTGCATTCTTCCTTATGGAGAAATGCTGCCTAAGTGCTATTGGCCACTAGACTTGGTTTCAACACCTGGTGAACCAGCTCATTTAGGAGAATGAATATATTTGCCCAATGATACATTAATAGTATCTTGTCTCTACCTGAGCAAGGGAAAAACATGTTCCCAAGGGTAAGGTGGGTTTTACCACCTTCAAGATAAAGTACTGACTGCAAAGACTGAAAAATATAAAGTGGGATTCTTAGAACTGGTTTGTCAAAGTGACACATGGTCATATAAAGCCACATGTAGCATAGATGGGACTTACGGAGGGTTGGTGAAGACCCCAAGAGTATGCTCCATCCCTTTTAAAACATTGGAATTTTATGGGAGACCTGTGCCTTGTTCGAATTTGAATAGGTAATAAGAAGAGAATATTTTCTGAACTCTTTAATGTGAAAAGTCTGTGTGGCTCTTAGAGTAGCACAACATAAAAATCCAGGTTTGGTAAGTACAGATTTTGACTAAACTTCCAGAAACTTCTCAGACACAGATGTGTCAAAGTAATGTGCTGATGCAGAGTACTTCTACAGGAAGATAACTGCTTCCATATTTGGGAAAATAAGTAAATCCTGCTTGCCAAGGAACTTACTTGCAACAGTTGAAAAAGAGGGCCCTGAATTTCTTGATTCTTTAGGTGTGAAGCCTGACAATATTTTTGTCTAGGCACTGGTCTTTTGCCCTCTATGTTGTTTAAAACAATTCTAGTATTTTAGCTACTTGACTTGAAAAAGCTGGCTATTGTTACTGTAAATCCCTTCATATTTTTCATATCATAAAGTGATTTTGGAGATGCTGAAAAAATTTTTGAAGAATAAATGAAACAATAGTCTCATGAAATCTTGATATAATAGAGTCAAGGTTGGGCAATTAGTACAGGACAATACTGGGGCAATCAACGATGTAGTGTGTCGAGGATTTCTCAGTCCTGTTATTCTGGGTATCAAACCTGCTCCTAAAACTTCCAATGTTGTTTTCCTGATAGCCTACTGAAATACTTAACTATCTTAATCCTTAAAAGGTTTTTATTGTAGCAAGCATCAATCCTTCTAGATTTCATCAAATCTGCCAAGGGCATAAAGAAAAATGGGGGGTGTACTGCCTATATAACCCTTTCATATACTGAAAGAATATTCCCAAATTTCCTCAAAGTGTTTTTTTTCTCTCTCTTTTTTTTTTTTTTATTGAAACAGAAAAAAAATCTTCTAACATACCTTGCAGATCATGTTTTCTAAATCTCTTAAATTCTTGTTATCTTATTTGTGCTGTGTCCCAAAGGAAAGGTAATTTCTATATTAGACTGCAGTGCCCAAAAGTGAACAGTGCACTGTAGATGAAATCTCCCCTATGCTGAACAACTCTCATGTCTTGTAGATGATGCTCCTCAAAATGCATCCTGGAATGTTCTTTTGCAATAGTATTGCATTGTTGACATAGATTAGATGTCTGAATCACTGAAAGCCCAGAACTCTTTTTTTTTTTTTTTTTAGTACTGCTGACTAG
>VZTM01021134.1:43011-65545 GCA_013400555.1 Jacana jacana
CCCTGATGCATTTATGCATTTGAATGTTCTTTACTAAGCACTTAGTCTTTATTGAATTTCATCGCGTTGATTTCAAGCCATGCCTTTAGTTTATTACCATTAAAAATTTCAATCCTATTCTGCTGAGCATTTGCAACTGTTCCAGTCTGAACTTCTCTCCAAATGTTACAAATGTGCTCTTTAGTCAGTCATCCAAAGCATTGAGGAACATAATGCAGCCTACAATGGATCTCTGCAGCTTGTTGCTTGGTATCTTCTGACATACGGATAATTTTTGATAACTCCCTTGTGAGTGTTTTCTTTTTCCTGGAGAGCTGCACACCTATTTCATGATGTTTATCTATACATACTCCATATTTGTCTAATTTGCTAGCAAGAATGATGTTTAAAACAGTGTCAGTAGCCCTACTGAGCACAGTGTATATCAAGTATCTGATCAGATCTCACCCTTTTTGAGTGCTGAAGCAAAGATGATACTAGCTTTCCAGCCTTTACTATCTGCTGTTCTCTTCTCTTCCTTGTTAAGCAATAGACATTCTTTTCTTTGCTGTCTTCCCATTTCTAAAATATTTTTCTTGTTGCATTTTATGTTTCTGGTAGATGAAACTTGTATTCACTTTGATCTATGCTGCAACTTATTCTTTTATAGTCTCTTTTGTATCTATACCCTTAGGTCCATGTTCCTTCCTGCTTTTGTATTTATATTTATATTTTTCTGATTTCCTTTTTATTTTCCTGGCCCTTAAAGAGCTTTTGATGGAGCCATATTGGTCTCATACTATGCTCCGTATTTCCTTTGCATCATGACATTCTACCATTGTATCTTTAATGTAGTCCTTTTCAGTAACTGCAAACTCTCTTGCAGTCCTTTTTTCCTTAGAATATCTTCCCAAGAGACCCTACCTTCCAGTTCCCTCAGTTTGATGAAGTCTGCTTTTTTGAACTCCATTGTCCTTATTCTGCTGCTCTCATTCCTCCTTTTCTTTAGATTTGTGAACTCTATAGTTTTGTAATCACTTTCACCAAAATTACCTTCTACCTTCAGCTTCTCAACCAGATCCTCCCTATTAGTCAGGATCAGTTCTAAAAGAGCGGAAAGTTTCTCAGTACCTTCTTCCATCTTCCTAAAAGAAAGTTGTCCCCAACATGTCCTGAAAGCCCACTGGACTTTCTTCACCCTGACATTATTTTCCAGCATGTATCGGTATATAATTCAAGTCTCCTCTTACTACAAGTGAGAGGGCACCCTTTGGATGATTCTATTAGTTAAAAAAAAAACCCACCCGAAAAAAAAAAAGCACTAAACCCCACTCTTATGTGTCCTTCTGATGAAGTTATTTCTAGCAGGTTCCTATTATGACATTGGCTTCTTTTTTTTTTTTTCCTTTTTACCTTTTTCTTGAGATGCTCAGTGCACCTCTCACCTCTTCTGGCAGTTGAGCAAAGATCTACATTTTTGATGTACAGTGTGGCATCTTCTTCTTTGTCCCCAGAGCCTGTCTTTCATAAACAAAGTGTAGTCCTTTATCTCAGCAGTTAGAGGAAATAGCATGGAAACATGACCATTACACAGCAGTCATAGACAACTGCTTAGTCCAACTGGGACTGTTTCTGTCTCACAATCAATAGCTACCTTAGTTCTAGAGAATCAGAAGACTTCAGAAATTTCCTCACTTGTGTTATACCCTTATCTGTGATTTTTTTATCTGTATAAAAGGTTTTGGCAAGTTTGAGGCTTAGAAGAGTTAGAAAATCAGCTTTTTGAGAAAAATATCTTTAACTATTTACACCATACACAATTGTGGTGAGAATTCCTACCTTAAATCTACTATGAACTGGCCAGAAGGTCATGTAATAAACAGAGATTGTAATATAAACACCAGGAGTTGCTTAGAGGGAGGGAGACAGGGTAGTTTTCCCCCAGAGCGGGGTTGATTTTTTTTTTCTTTCAAAATTCCAGCCCATTCCTGTTACAGTAGGCTGTCTTTAGCTGTGAGTAAATTTATTTGAAAAACTAGATAATTATTTGTAAAAATGATGTACCTCTCTAACCTAATGGTGGTTGTTTGGATTATCTGGATTATGAACAAGCCAAGCAAGTCCACTGACATCACCCTTCCTAACACTGAAAGAATTTTTTATGTTTTCATGATAAAAAATACAACCTCTCCCTGCTTGGTAGATAGCTTTAATCCAAACAGAAAGTGATACCAACTACAGGGCTCCCCTGGACTTATTCCATGACTGTAGAAACTAACTGAGAACTTTTATCATTGTCCTGAGGTTGTTTCTGGTGTCTTCGATTCTCCTGCACTGAAAAACCACAGCATCACTAAATGATTGAAGGACCTCTGGGGATGACCTGGTTCACCTCCCCTGCTCAAAACAGGGTCATCTACAGCACATTGCCCTTAGCCATGTCCACTTTGCTTTTGAATATCTCCAAAAATGGTGACTTCACACCCTCCCTGGGCAACATGTTGCATTGTTTGAACAGTAAAACAGTTTTTCTCTTGTGTTTGATTGGAATTTCCCATATTTCAGTTTGTCTCCACTGTCTCTTGGGCCTGTCCCTAGGGTCCACTGGGAAGAGTCTGGCTCTGCCTTCTTTACTTCCTGCCATCAGACATTTACTCTTCTCCAGGCTGACCAATCCCAGCCCTCTCAGCCTCTTTACATAGCTCAGATGCTCCAAGCCTTCAACATCTTCAGTCTTACGCTGTACGCCTTCCAATGTGCCTGTGTCTCTCTTACATTGAGGAGCCCAGAACTGGGCCCAGCCCTCCAGCTGTAGCCTTTCCAGTGCTTAGGATGTTACGTCCTTGACTTGCAGACAATGGGATGCTGTTCCTGATGCAACCAAGGAGAGACTGTAAGTCTTGCTTGCTGTAGGAGCTCATTGCTGCCTCATTATCTACCGGATCCCCAAGAGGCCTTCTCTGCAAAGCTCCTTTCCCACCAGTCATCCCTGAGCCTGTACTAGTGAATGGGAGTTTTCCTCCCCAGGGCTATTGACCTTTACTTGAACTCCTTGAGATTCCTGTCCACCCATTTCTTCAGGTTACCATTACCATGGTCCCTCTGAATGACAGCACAACCACTCCTCCCAGTTTCGTAGCTTCACGGAATCATGGAATTGTCAAAGTTGGAAGGGACTTCTAGAGATCATCTAGTCCATCCCCCTGCAAAAGCAGGATTGCCTAGAGCACATGACTCAGGACTGGATCCAGGCAGGTCTTGAAGATCTCCAGAGAAGTTGACTCCACAACCTCCCTGAGCAGCCTGTTCCAGTGTTCTATCACCCTCACTGTAAAGACGTTTTTCCTCGTATTCAAATAGAACTCCTATATTCCAGCTTATGCCCATTGCCCCTTGTTCTGTCACTTGGAACCACTGAAGAGTTCAGCTCCATCCTCCTTCAACCCACCTTTGAGATACTTATAAGCATTAATAAGATCTCCCCTCAGCCTTCTTCACCCTTTCTGAGGGTGCAGTCCGTACCATCATCTAAGTCGTCAATGAAGAAGTTAAACCATACAGGTTGGATTGATGGGCCAATAGCCAATTTTATGAGGTTCAATAAGGCCAAGTTCTCGGTCCTGCATTTCAGCTACAACAGCCCCAGGGAATGCTACAGGCTTGGGGAAGAGTGGCTGGAAAGCTGACCAGCAGAAAAGGACCTGAGGGTGCTGGTGGACCGCTGGCTGAACATGAGCCAGCAGTATGCCCAGGTAGCCAAGCAGGCCAAGAGTATCCTGCCTTGTATCAGGAATAGCATGGTCAGCAGGAGTAGGGAAGTGATCGTGTCTCTGTACGCAGCACTGGTGAGGTCTCACCTTGAGTACTGTGTTTACTTCTGGGCCCCTCACAAGAAGAAGAGCATTGAAGGGGCTGGAGTGTGTCCAGAGAAGAGCTACCAAGCTGGTGAGGGGTCTAGAGAGCAAATCCTGTGAGGAGAGGCTGATGGAGCTGGGCATATTTAGTTTGGAGAAGGCTGAGGGGAGACCTCATTGCCCTGTACAATTACCTGAAAGGGGGTTGTAGAGAAGTGAGTGTTGGCTTCTTCTCCCAAGTGAATAACAACAGGACCAGAGGAAATGGTCTGAAGTCATGGCAGGGGAGGTTCAGATTAGATATTAGGAAGAGTTACTTTACTGAAAGAGTGGTCAGACACTGGAATGGCCTGCCCAGGGAGGTGATCGAGTCACCATCCCTGCAGGTATTAATAAATGTGTGGATATGTACTTCAGGGCATGCTCTATTTGCATACTCTAGTGGCTGAGATTGTACGGGCATTTTGTGTGTGTATGGTTGGACTTGGTGATGTCACAGGTCCTTTCCAGCCATGATGATTCTGTGATTCTGGACCCAGCATTGAACCTTGGGGGACATCGCTAACAACTGGCCTTCATCTGGACTTTATGTAACTTTGAATCCAGCATTTCAGACAGCTTTTAGTCAACCTCACTGTGTGCTTGTCTAGTCTGAACTTCATCCTTTTGTCTCTATGTCTGTTATGGCAGACACTTTTGAAAGCCTTACTGAAGACAAGATAGGCATCCACTGTTTTCCCCTTGGTCACCAAGGCAGTCATCTCCCTGTGGAAGGCTATGAGGTTGGTCAAACACAATTTTCTCTTTGTAAATCCATGATGACTGCTCCCAGTCACCTTCCTGTGCTTAACTTCTTTGTAAATGGCTTCCAGAAGGACTTGCTTCACCAGCTTCACAGAGATCGAGGAGGGGCTGACAGGTCTGTTTTTCCCTGGATCCTCCTTCTCGTCCTTCCTGAAGACAGTAGTGACATCATTTACTTTCTTTCAGTAAAGATAATCAAGAGTGGCCTCACAATGACATGCTATTAAGTCACATACACTTATTTATGTCCATTTTTAAAAAAATCTTCCCTAATCTAATCCTTCTCCAATAAGGGTAAGTCTTGTGGCTCCAGAGAAATGCCATAACAAGACTTGCCAGTGTGTGATGGGGTGACCAATCTAATGGTATACAGCCCATTTTCAGTTGGAGATGTGTTCATAAAGCAACCTTTTTTTTTTTCTTTTTGGCTAGAGTTCACTTTAATGTAGGCTATATTATTCATTTCAGCCTTAATTTTAACAATCAAACAGAAATACCCCACCATAAAATCCAATCCAATGATCTTTCTTTCTTATGAAAAGTCAAATGTATAAAATATATCCTCGAACAAAATTTGTTTATTCATATAAAGTAAGGAGGAGGTGTATTATAATGTGAAATTATCTCCTGAGAAATATGGTAGAAAGCGTTAAGTTCATACCGAACAGGACTGAATCTAACATTGCTCTGGTTTTGTGTAGAAATACAGAACAAAACATATTAACAAGATAGTATTTGCTTATCATTCACTGATGCACACACGTACACAGGATATTTTAGAATAAGTAAGGATGCCATGAGTAGAATTCTGCCTACTTATTTGAATACTGCAAAATATAATTAGTATTTACATGTCTGTTCCTCTAAGAATGCAAGGTAGAAAGTTTTCCTATAAATTTAAGGTTATTCCGGTTTGAAAAATTTACACCTAGAGTAATGAATGAAAGTGTTGACTGACAAGCTTACAAGCCTTTTTTTTTTTTTTTTTTTTTTTTATTGTGCCCTTTTGAGAAGTTCTCTGCAGCCCAAGAAATTAGAATGATGTTTTAAAATCTAGAGCAGAGCATTGTATCCTAGGTCCTGGAATTTCCTTGCTTTGTAGAGTATACGGCAGCAATCCAGAATGGTTAACAGGTGGTGGCTTCAGTTTCTCCAGATAATGGGGTGGTTCATAATTCTGGAAAATATCCAGTATAATATTAAACAAATAAGTAAGATACTTTCTCAGCTTCAGCTCTCCCACCTGCTTGTGCAGGTAAGTAACCTTTGCTGGGAGCTATGGATACAGGAAATGCTGCTTCTGTGACATTGCAATCCTTTCTATCATTCCATCCATTACAAAACTGAATAGGTTGCACCCCAGAGTTCTGTAAACAGATGGCTAGGATGGGAGAGCAAGAATGGAGGTTTATAGCAGACTTCCCTCAAACAGGGTGGATATCTTTTCAGATGCCTATATGCAGTGCTCTGGTAGCAGCATGCTGGCAATCCCCATGAACAGGGAGTCTGCTCATGTGTGGGGTGACCCCTGCCAGACATGCCCACAAAAAGCGCATTCTGCTGGGCAAGGGATTTCCCATCTTGCAGCTATCCCTGGGCTCCTGAGTCATAACACTGAGCTTTTCTCCCCTTAAAAGGCAAGATTTAGTACTTTCTCTCCAAAAGGTCCCTGTCTGCCCTCTCTCCTTATGAGAAAAGCCTGAGAGAAGCTAAAAGAAGTTCTGACTTCATTACTTGGACCAAAATCAATGGTAGCAAAACTGGGTTCTCCATGGGTTTAGATAGGTTTGGATTTACAGGATACACATTTCGGATTAAAATGTATTAATTGAAAATGAAATACAAGTAATAATGCCAAATTTTTTTATTTCTATTTTTTGATTTTCAGCTTTCTTAAAAAACCCCACAACTGATTGTAATGCAAATATACCAAGCCATGCGGCCTTTCTTTCCAGGTATATGGCTTGTGTATTAAAAGCTAATGCCGTTACAGTTCCTTCTAACAATTTGCATACACTGAATCCACTATGTGGAGCAAAAAATATGCCTTGCATAAGGAATTACACACACACACAAGAAGGTATGCAAAATAAACACATCAACTAGCTGAATGCTAATTGCCTATGCACAAATTCTGGAGATACTCAGTATGCAGAACCAATCAGTTATTGCAGTGAACACCTATAACTAATTTCCTCCAGGAATACAATTTTCCATTAGGTTTAGTGAATTTATATCCATTATAGGAAGGTTGTAGCTAAATAAATATTATTTTAGTTTAATTGGATTAAAAATTAGAAATGCAAATTCTGGTGCACCATGCCTCTAAGTCCTTGTCTCCCTTTTTATGGTAATACCCTTCTAATGGTTTAAGCCTATGAAGAAAAAACACTGAAGATTTTAACTAGCAGCTTTGCAGGGGGGCAGAAAGGAGCAAAGAAGATTTAGTGGTGAAAAGAGCAAATAAATAGGTGCTCCAAGATTAAAAAGAGGGTAGAAGTGCATGCTGAGCTGTTGAAAGACCTCTCTGTGTTTAAAGAAAAATATTGTTTGGTTCTTTCACCAGTGCATGATCAAAATAAGAGGTACAAATTAGTTCATGGCTGCTGAAGCTACAAAACATCATGCAGAGAGCTGTCTTTGGGAACGTTTTAATGAGGAGAAGAGGTCATCAGACTGTGACATTGCTTTTCAGAATTCTTCAAGAACAACACAGACTTCCTGTTCCAAATGTGGTAAAGAATAAAACAACCTTAGTAGTAATCGTACAACTTTTGAACCGTGTTCCTTGGAAATACTGTACCGTGCTCATTTTGTAGCTTTAGTTAGCTATCTCAAAGGAACTCTTCCATATTTTCCATGTGCCCTTATTTCAAAAGTACAGTGAAATGGTAGAGCTTCAACAAGGATTATATTTATAAAATAAAGTTTTATTCAGTCTTCTAAAGAGATTTTAATGTTTTCATTGCTCTAGGTGAAATGGTACACTGTGGCTCTGTTCATTAACATTTAGCATCAGTGCAAAAATCAAGGATTACCACATACAGTTTGAAAGGACATCCAAAATGACTTTGAAATTAAATTCACTACAATCTTAGTTTTGCAGCATTTCAAACGTGATTTTAAAATGTATAAGTTAAGTTAATGGCATTCCAGGTCAAATATCCTCAGCCCAATAACAAGTCCCAAAAAGAATGTCATTATTTAAATTTGTAGCATACTGTATATGCTGACTAGGATTGAAGAAGGCCCCTGTAAATTTAATAAATAAGATGTGTACAGTTATTGGAAAAAAGCTTCCTTGAGGATATTTAGAGAGACTATTAGCAGATACTGGTAGATTAAATAATTATTCTAAATTATGGACATCATTAGCAGAAATCTCACAACTGGAATGGCTTCAGAATTGCAAATAATTATAAGAATGCCAGTAACTAGTAATTGACAGTGGGTTTTACTCCTGATAAACAATTGCTCCCATGAAAGAAATAGGTATCAAAATCATCATTTCTAAACCTCTCTTTCAAAGGATTCTAAAAGTAGGAAAGAATACAAATGTATGTCCAATAACGTTCATGAATCAGGTTTTATAGTTAATAATTTTATTAAAAAATGACTTAGTTATCTATTCATTAAAATAGAAAGAGCTGTATTACAAACCAGCCCTTTTTCTTTTTAGAATAGTTGTAATAAAATTTCATTTGGAAAAGCATCAGCAACAATGATATAAAGCTGGTGTAGATGGACTATTGCTCATGCCATAGAAATTCTATTGTAATTCTTTGAGTGCATATTCTTTTAAATTCTAATCACAATGTTAAGAGAAGAAAGGATGACATAAGCCACAATGTATGCCACCTCTCTCTTCCTTTTCCACCAAATAAAGGGAGAAAATGAATTTGGTAACTGTCTTCTGTAATCAGAAAGGAAATCTCTGTCATAGTGGTTTCAGTCAGCTTTTTTCAGGTGCTAAGAGCACTGGCAACTGTCTGCCACCTGACGTATGTCATTCTAACCTGAATATTGAAAGTCTACAAAAGAAGACATATTTGTTAATAAAGGCGTGGTCTCATTGGCAAATACACTTTAATAATATATATTTATTTTTAAACCATTATTCTTATAGCTTTAAATAATAATGATTACCAGGTCATTGTACCCTGCAATGTTTTCTTGTGAATCAGTTTACTTAAGCTTTGACACTGATTTTATTTTCTGTGGTATAGTTCTCTTTCACATGAGGTACTAAATAGGCATTTAGAAACATTTTAGTTGTCTGTTTCACCTCTTAAAAAACCCCAATGCAAATTTTTCCTACAAAGGCTAACAAGTTTGTTGGTTTTCAGTTTAAACCTTTAATCCTGTTTGAATGGATTGATGTCTTTTTCCTTGATTTACCAGATTCTTCTGTCAGTGATTAGGGCCTGGGAGTTTGGGCTAATCTGAAATTTCTCCTCTTCTTGTATTGTCATTCTAGTGCCCATTATTCTTCTCTTTTTTTTTTTTTTTTTTTTTTTCTTCTCCTTTCCAAGAATACCACTGTATTCTATTCAATAACCATTGCTTGCTGAAAGAAGATGTCTTAGATAGCCAATTAGCTGTTATGCATAGAGTTTTTAGCCAGCATGGTAGCAGTATTTGTTACAGGACTGTAAGCAAAGCATTGAAAAGTAAACGTTAAAAAAGAGAGAGGAAGGAAAAGGAGATTCTGAAATTCTGAATTTTTTGCTTTCAATTATCCCAAACTGCATCTACAGGCTGTAATGACCAGTGTAAGTTTTGAGAATCAACATGATAGGAGAAAAGGATCTTTGATTCAGTGGATAAGCTGTGATGTAGAAATCCTGGAGCAGTTTTACTAGTAAGTATGCTTTTATAATTAGAGTATCAACGATTCTCTGCCTAATGCATAAATGTTGTAGGGTCCTTTGATAGCAAATGTGGGCAGCTCTTAGAAGCTTTTATATAGGTGTCATAAAAGCAAGACATTACACAGTGTCCCTGAATTAAATACCATTAAATCCAATTAATAACTTCACTGCAACAGATTTCTACTGTTGTAAACAAAATTTAAAAACTGCTGCTTCATACAGAAACATGTAAGTTTTGAACAAAACCCACAATTACAGGCAGTCATAAAGTATATGTTTATAATATAGGAAAAAATTTATATACGTATTTATTATAGAAAGAGTTTAGACTACCACTCTTATGTCACAATCTTTTTTGGGTAAGGAAAGCAAACGAAAACCAGAACAGCATCCAAAGGGATTATTTTAATATTTTCGTTAACATGAAGTGATGTTCTTCATCACAAATGCTCAAAATAAAATGATACGTTAACTAAAATATCTGTAAGATTGTATAGGCATCATAGTATATGCATATAATGATATGTATTATTATTCATTAATTCTTTTTATTACTATTAGTTATTTGTTATCTATTAATGTTTATTGTTTTCATGCATATATTTAATCTATTTAGTCAAAGCATGTGAACAGTTTGATTTCAAAATGTCTTAAAAATATTTGATATTGTTTCATCTGACAAATAATTTAAGGTGTAAACACACAAGCATTTTGTTTAAAAGTTTTAGGAGTATTTTGTAAAATTTGTATCTTTGTATAACTCTTCTGAATTTTTATCAAATATCAATTTTACTGAAAAGTCATTGATGTATCAAAATTATTTTTGCAGCTTCATTTCATCCAGTTTTGGGTTTCAGTGTGAATTCTTTCTTTTTCTGCAATATTTTTGAAACGGATTTATATGCCATTTTGGGCAAAGTATTACAGCAGGTCTTGGAAAAAGAAGGGCAATTGCTATAATACAGACAAGGATTCTTGGGAATTTTCTGTTTTAGAACATGATGTGTTAAACACGGCATTTTCCATGAAAATGCCACTCGAACTATTTACTGGTACTAAACAAAATGTCTGTTGGTACCAAAGCAACTTCACCTGAGTTTTTATATTGCCAGATTTAATCCCATATACTCCACATCTTGTTGGAATCTTCCAATTCTGACTCAGTGAAAACAAGCCTTTTGAGTGAACCATTACTGAGCAGTGCTCAGCAAGCAGTTGTAATATACATCTACATCTATGTCTATTAGTGTGCACTGCATAAAGTAGCATACTGCATTATTGTGCTGTGCATGCTTTATGATCTTGTCAGGACTTATGAAAGATATTTTAGGAACGTGAGACATATAGGAAGGATGGTTCAGGTGCTGTTCAGTGCTATGGAAGGGATTTAGCAGATGGTTAGCTGATTATGGTAAGAAAGAAGTACCACTGTTACCACAGGGAGCTGTGAGACATGATGCATTGCTGAGTTATGTTTTGGATGGAACCCTAAGATTGAGTTTCATTGCAATTGCTGCAGATTACATGGTAATTTTAGCAGGAATAGGAATGCTGCACCCTGTACCCTAACCAAACTCCAGATGAATTGGTTAGATTCTGCTCCTGCAACAACATACATTCATGGGTTTTCCTGCTTCCTAACCTATTGCACAGCGCTGCCATCCTTTGAAAAAACTGTTACGTGTCACAGGTTTTCGTATTGATGTCGGAAGTAGTGACTCGCGCCCATTAAGCATATGGTTTCACAATTCATCCATAAACCATAGCTTGGCTTTGGGGATGCACATGCAACACTCTTAGAAGGAAGAGCTTGGTACAAAAATGTGAGAGACCCTTTCTAAAGGATGTTTCCTTAAGGAACCCATTAGCTTTGGGCACTCTGAGCAAGGTGAATGGGGGAGATCCTAAATCATGGCATTCTGTAAAAGGTAGTGGCTGTAATTAATGCAGAATAAATCTTAAAGCCTCAGTGAATGGTGTTTCTTCTACTGTTGTTTATTTTTTACATAGATATTTAAAGATTGATTTTTATTTATAGCACACTAGTTTATGTGTAGTCAGTCACTTAGGAGCAGTGTTTTTAGAGTGCCAAGACAGGAGCACTGATCTCCCCTTCCATCAGCAGAGAGTAGTTGGGTGGCATTTAGTCTTCTCTCAAATAATTCTGCTTGTCCTTGGGACCCTCTGCGCATTCCTTCCATGCAGCCCTGCGGGTTCATGCTCAAAGACTGAAAGGTGAAAGAGAAGAGGAGAAAATCTTTCAGAAATCTAACAGAAGCAACCTAATAGACAGTCAAAGTGCAGTGAGGCGAGGGCAGCACAGTGCTTGAAGGGGCCCTGATCTGATACACGATGGTAAATGGCCTTCTAGTCTGTCATAAGATGCAGTAATTTAGGAGGCCAAACTTCCATTTTGTGGCAGTCATGGGAAAATAAACTCTATCCCAGAAGAAGGAGGAAACTCTGAGTAAAAAGTACCAGTCTGTTATCCCTGTCGGTCTAGCATGGAAAGAATATTATTTGGGGAGAATAATAAGAAATATGAGATAGGCCCAGAGGGAAGGCAAATAGCAAGATATATAAAGAAGGTACAAGATCCTAATAACTGGTGTTATTAGCCTGATGATGCCAATTTCATACTCAAACTGGTAGCTTAAATGGAGTAACTATGCATCAGTGGTGGCATTTATTAAAATCTTATCACTAAGATTTAAAATCCTGGTCTTAGGACTCATTTAAATGGTTAGAACTATGGGTAGGTAATGGCTTTAATCCTCTTCTCTAGCACTTTTGAGTCTCATTTCATAGCTGATTGCTGGTGAGTTGAGAGAGAAGTTCTGCCCGGTGCCATGCACATACCATATCAATGCCACACCATATGAGAAGTTAGGTGTCATTTGTTTATATTTCTTTTCAGCCTACTGCAGGACACTTGTCCTGTCTATATTAAATAGAAGTTGCAGACATTTTTCTGTTTCTCTTTTTGTCAGACTGGTAGACACATATCCGAGTTTTAAAACTGGGATGTGTGCCCTGCATGTAAACCCTTGTTCAGTCTTTAAGCTTTGAATATGAGTAATGAGAACTGTGTAAGGTATCCACAGTCCCTAAGTCTTTTCTGCTACCCGGGGAGACCCTTTTCTATTTATATGCTGTGACTCTTCAGAGTTGAGAAGGCAAAAATGAAGCATGTGCAACAATTGAAGGGTAAAAACATCAGGTTTATGTTCCTCTAAAGCCATTTGCTGTATTCACAAAATTATATTCATAATCTTGTCCAGGTTAAAGCTTGGCGGTTTTTGCAGATGTTAAAACTTTCTAGCAAGGAAGCTGCAAAATCGCTTGTATCATTTTTACATCATAGATCAAAGTAGAGTTATAAGGGATCGAGTGTCCTGAGAAAGGAGCTCTGAATGCAGGAAAATATACCAGCATTCACTCAGTAACATAACTCAGCATGGAGTCCATCCATCCACGTCCCTTGTCATACTAGCACCGATCATGAGAGAAAAGAAATCTTGAGCAAGGATAGATATCACAAATAAATATGTTTTTCAAGATAGGGCACCCATAGAGAATGATGCTATGCTCGATGACTGAAGTTATTGCATTAGAATTATCCTGAAATGTGCAGGAGGAAATAGATGGGTTGCATTAAAAGTTATTTTAAAAAAACTGTGTACTCCAGTGAACCTGACAGCAACACCTATTGTTTTGATTGTTTAAAACTGCTAACCATGCGATTGTTTCTGAACTGTTAACTCTTTGTGTTGACACGTTCTCGTTCCTGGACATGGCCCCAGGCAAATTTCTGTATGCATGTGAAAATTTCTGTAGAAATAGCACCATTATTTCTAAGAGCAGGGTTATGGAAAAAATACATTAGGCCAGTGTTAAGACCTTTTATAGATGTCTGTTTGAAAAGTTGAAAAGTGGGCGTGCTACCAAGAGGTGGAGATGGTACTTTACATTTGCCCAGCAGGCTATTGAGGATCAGAAAGCTCTTATATGCGTAACCTCCCCCCTCCCCTCATAATAATAAAGAAAGAAAACTCCCAGATTATTAAATTCAGTAGTTGTGGATTGTACATAAACTCTTGGGGTTTGTTAAACTGTGGCAACAAAACTCTCGTATACCTTTGAGTGGTGCTGCAGCAAACAGTTGCAGAGACCAGGGAACAATTTTTTGCACAGCTGGTCTTTCGCCTGCTGGAGGTCACAAAAACAGGATCAAAGAGATGCTTCAGCTTCATTTCCAGGACTCCCCTTGGTATAGAGACAGGGAGATGGAGAAGAACAGAGAGGCAGGAAAGTCGGCTACTGAAAAGCTGGGGAAAGTCAGGAACTTAAAGCTGGCCGGCAGGTATTCACACTGTGTAGTTTAGGTTGGCTGCTGGAGGAATTTTTGTGCTCTTCATCTAATTTAATATGCAGCAACTGTGCTACTGTTAGCAGGTGTGCTGCACACCTTGTTACAGATTTCTCAGCGAAAATATTAAGAAAGACAGGATATTGCCTTGCTCTCAATTTATGTGGTTGGCTGCTGCCAGGCTTACCCATGGTCTAGAGCATGATGACCTGTTAATTTTTTCATATGCAAAGGTCACTCTTAATGTATTAGAGGCGAGGCCTCTTTAGGACATCATGGCATCACTATTCAGGTCACTGGCAGGCTTTATCAAATGTGCATGCCTGTTTATTGAACGCGTTACTGCCCTTTCTCCTCCTCCCTCAACATTTGGCCTTAAAAAGTTTAATGCTTGATGTAAAAATACAACCCTCTCTATTCTTCAGAGATGCAGCCCCTAACAGGTATTGTGATTGTACATACAATTAAGGTATTATGCTCTTTTCTGTTTTCCTTAATGCCTCGTCCCTTTGCGTTAGGTGAATACAATAGTATCTTACACTTATCTCTTCCCCAAAAAAGGGTTAGGGTCTTCTGAGACAGCCCAAAATCTGACAAGTTAAGAAGCTTAAACCCAAACTATGATTTTCATTTAATTTCATGAAATAGCATGTGGTTTTGTTTGGTTATCGGGCCAATGGATTCTTAACACTGTTTTAGATATACTTGGCATAAGGAGAGACTTTCACATTTATCTGATCTGAATTTTTACTCTGTACTGGATACAGTGTCTTTTCATTAGAGCATCTGTGAAAATTGAATTTGTTCTTCGTTCATCTGAAAGACCCTTATTCTAACACAGATCATGGAGGATATCACATTGTGTTTCCTAGAAGGTCCTAAGGCCCCTGCGGAACAGACAAAGGACTGCACGAGGCCCAGCTGGATCAGGAAGCAGCCTGTCCTGGTCCTCGTGGTGCTAATGCATCCACAGCAACATAAGGGTGACTGTTTCTGGGTGGAAGTGAGTAGATACTCCAGAGGGTGCTACATGTTGTGCCTTTGGATTTTAACATGATGCATCTGTGTTAGGGCATCATTGTACTTGCAGTGTGGAGGTGGCCATTGCCTGGCAGGCTGCACATGGTCAACTGGGCAGTGAATCAGCCCCCCTGCAGAGATCCAGAACCAATGGCAATGCACCTAGTTTTGGTCAGGATGCAGCAAAGGTGTACTATCACGTGAGGCAACCTCTGGAATGAAGATGGAGAGGGCTGTGTGGAGCCTTCCTCACCATTTCTAGGCCACACATAGCCCCACACATTTAATGTAATCTAATTCCGCTGCTTCACTGAATGGGGAAGTTCATGGTGCAGTGCCACAAATCAGGAAAGAGAGGTTACTTCTTTCATCTGTTTGGAGGACACTCTTGCCTTGACACTATCAAGACTGTCAATCAAAGTTTATTTCTTTATTGTTCCTGTCAGAGACCATTAATTTCTTTTATAGAGTTTCAGATTTCCTTAAGCATATATCCTTACAGGTTGTATTATTAATGTGCACGCTTTTCTATTTTCACACAGAACTAGCTGTATTCATTAGTAAGTTATATGAATTGAAGAAAATAAAAAAATAAATTGAAGAGCTACATCATTCATGTCTGGACTCTAGATTGCTGGTGAAATTTACTTCCTTCAAATAGCCCTGAGTAGCCCCTTCCCAAGACCTGAACTGCCCAGCACGATGGGATTTTCTTGCCTCTAGAAGCCCTCACACAGAAGAGTTGGCATTGTACTGGTAATTACAATATCTTCTGATTTTGGCTCTGTGGGCTGGAAACCTAAATCTCAACACATAAACAGATTCCTCCCGAGCTGAAAAGAAACTTTTCAAATAAAACTTCACATTCCATGTCAATATACAGACTGTTCATTTAAAACACCTATAATATTTTTAAAGAGATGCCTATACATAATATTCAGAGTCCCTAAAGTTTTCATTAACAAAATTGACAGTACTAATCAGCATTTTAATATACTAATTGGCCATGTGCTGCCATAATTTCCACTGAACTGTGGATTGTTCTTGGTCTGTAAGATGAAAAATTTATTAATGAAATCATTGGGCAAGACTGATATATGTAGATGTACAATTGAAGAAAAATTTTTTTTTTTTAAAGTAAATAATCATAGAAACACAAGGTTGGAAAGGACCTGCAAGGTCATCTAGTCCAATCATCCTCCTGTCACCAATACTACCCACTAAGCTACTAAGTCATGTCTTGTAGCACCTTGACCAGACGCTTCTTGAACACCGCCAAGGACAGTGACTCCACCACCTCCCTGGGCAGCCATTCCAGTGCCTGGCCACTCTTTGGTAGAAAAAGTTTTTCCTGACATCTAATCTAAATTTCCCCTGGTGCAACTTGTGGCCATTCCCTTGAGTCCTATCATTAGTTACCTGGGAGAAGAGGCTGACACCTGCCTCCTCACAACCTCCCTTCAGGAAATTGCAGAGTGAGATTGTTGATGTTTTAGCATGTGTTTTATGCTAAAAGATTAGATGTTTCTTGATTAAAAATCTAGATTATTTTTTTTGTTAGTCCAAAGAATGGATTAATATCAAGGGCTCAGGGACAAATACTCTGAGGATCTAAAACTTCTAAATCTAAAAAATTCTCACTCCTGGAAGGTTCTGAACATGTGCCGTCCTGCAAGAGCTCTGCCAGCTGAGGGCATCCTGAGCTGTCAAATGTTCCCTGCAGTATTACAGTCTCTGACATTTGTTATCTTATTAAATGATTTCTTTGAATAAATTATTGGGATTCTATGTCCTGTTAGCTTGAATGCTGAAGGCAGGAAGAGGCACTGATGTGGAATTTTCAGCTCCCTCGCTCCTTTGTGAGGAGCACATGCCCTGCTGAAAGGCAGTGAGACTTCTGCTATGGAAACTCTTCTTAGAACTACACCACAACTTTAATGCAGCTAATAAATGTAGTTTATATTCTAAACCTGTGGTGGCTCAGATGCATTTTAGGTTGGGGGAAATTGTGCATGTATTTACATGAGTGTACATGTATGCTTTCAAAAAACACAACAGAAGTCGAAGAGAACAACATCATACAATACCAGTGGGTATAGGCTATTCCTTATTAAGATAATGCTAATAAGACAAGAATATCTAGTTGTTATACACTGGAAAACTTATGCCTAAACTGTAGTACTCATTTAAGTTTAGACATAAACTAAGTTTTGTTTTACTTTTTTTTTGTTCTGAGCTTGTCCTGTGGTCATTTCATCATGGGCACAACAGTCCTCTTAATTACCTCTTAATTAATGGAAAGTTTGAAGTGTTTTCACTTTCACTCCATGCATGTTCTACACATACCTGTAACCTGTCTTGCTTGACGTGTCTTTCCTTCAGGATGGAGAATTTTATCTGTTTATCTTTATGAAGAACTCTTGGTGTGTCTTCAACCACCTTTGCTGTTCTTTTTAGCACCTTTCCTGTTTTTCAGTCCAATATTAATCCTGATGAGGAGCCCTGTTATCCTGCACTGTAGTCTTCTTTAGCCACCTTTGGTGTGAGAACTTTCTAAAGCCTTTTTTAAGGCCCAGTGAACCTGTAGAAGCTACCTCTGTGTTTTTCACATGTTCAGTGACTGCCTTAAAGAAATTTAAGAGATTTGTAAGGTGAGTTTTTTTCAGTAAAAACCTAATCAGCTCTATCACCTTATGTTCTTACAGGCCTTGTATGTGTCTAGCACTGTCTTCCTGTTATAACTCTAACAGGTTGTCTGGCATGAACATCAGATCCATTCTACAGTTAGTTTAAGAAAAACGATACTAATCTTGTCCCTCAGATGAAGCTGGCAGCAAATCAGACAGCTTCCCCCAGAAGGAGAATTAAAAATAACATAGCTACCTGCACAGATGACTCCATTTCTGTAGGTTATCAGCCAGAGACTTAGCAAAGTTACCCTTTCTCTATGTTTTTTATACTTGTGTTCCAGGCTGACCATTTTGACACAAGCCTTAACAATGGTATAGGTAGTAATATGACGCACAGCCTTAACAGTGGTGTAGGCAGCACTATTTAGTTACATTCACTTACTGTAAGGCTCACAGTAAGTGCATTCGAACACACTACTGGTATAGACAGGAGGTAGGAAGCCCTCAGTGCAATCTAAGGCTGATGGTCAGACTCTATGCTAACAGACTCATCTATTACAGACCTTTATAACCAGTAGCAGCTATCCTGTCTCGCCACCTCCTGCCTTCGTAACCAGAAACTGTAATTGTCACCAGGGTATTGAATTTTCCTGAACACCTTCAAATGAAATAGTTTTATTTAGGTCTATGTTATTTCTTAAAAATTACTGTCTAGTGCTCTCAGTTGTTAAAGACAAACTGGAAAAAGTATGGATAGGCAGCAATGAAGATTTTGGTAGGAGCTTTTCTTCAAAAGCTTGTTAGCATGTGAATAGTAATCAAGAAAAAAAAAACAGAAAAAGTGTTGTGCATGAATTCCTGCTACTGTCTTACCTTTGAGACCCGCATTTTCAAAAAGTTGATGTCAGGGGACTGTACATTTTCTTTTGCTGCTACACCAACCTGATCCCTCTGCAGTAGTGACCTCTACGGTTATTTTGCCTTTCAATGTCTAAAAATTTAGTTTTCCGTGCAGTCATTCACACTGAACCCTGAAAAGAAGATACATATATATTTATAACAATAAAAGAGAAAGAATTTCTTGACTGTTATGGGCTTCTGATATTTTATTAGTCAAGTCTACATTCACCCTCACCCTTACGGGTCTCCCTGTGGTAGCTCTGAGCTCTGCTGATCTCATAGACAAATGATGGAAGCATCCGACTTAGAGCCTTTTAGAATCAAAGAAGTTTGAGAGGGAAAAGACCTGCTAGGTCATTTTGTTCATCCCCTGCCAATACAGGATCATGACCTACTGTACAATAACTTCACTAATGTTTTGTCAAGTCTCAATTTAAATGAATCACATGATGGGGATTATACCACTTCTTTTTTTTTTGGACAATATATCCCTGTTGCTTTGTATTCTTTATGAAGAATTGTTATGATATTCTAGTTAATATTTATAATACAACCATAATTGCAAGAATAACTTATTTTCTTCTTGTAATAACCTTGTCTTCTAGGTGTTCCTATTTTTCACATACAACATGTTAAAGGAGGTGTATTCGTCATGTAATTCTTTCCAGTTTTCTTCATAACTCAGCTATTTAGACCCTTATCAATATTTGCTGTTTACCTTAATTTAATTTCCTTTCACTTTATTCGTCATTCTGGTATAGTCTGCTCAAAAGCATATGTATTACTCATTAAGTTATTCTAGATGTGATTCTTAGATGTTAATGTTCTACAGCAAGGCTTTTGCCTCAGTCGTAATGTGATATGTCTGGATATGTAATTCCAAATATCCTGGGTATCCCCCTTTATAGCTTAATGCAGCTCTGCTCTCTGACCACTTCTTGTTATTGTCTTTTATTGTACCAATTTTCCTTTTTCACACTGCTGAAATTCTATTTTAGTGAATCATCTTTCCAATTCTCAAGTAAGCGCCCTTGTTCATTATCTTCATCATTTAGTATTCTAACTCATCCTGCTTATTTCCCTCTGCCCTTTTGTAAAATGCAAAATTATTTTTTTTCCGCAGAATTTCTGTACTTATGTAAAACTTATGTTTTACTCAAACTAGAAATAAAAAAATAAATGTCAGATTTTGAGTTACATAAACTGTATTGAAATTTTAAAAATCAATTTAATTTTTTCTGAAGCCACAAAGACTAAGCCTCTATCAACATAAATATACATTTATTGCTTGGCATTGCTATAGATCAGAGTTAAGGTTCTTCGGATAAACTCACTCAGGAGTTTCAAACCAATATATACTTTTCATGTAAACATAGCTCACTTGCAAATTTCTTATGAGACTTTCTTTTTAGCTTTAAATAACTCATAGATAATTTAATTTTAACACAGCTTTTATTTTTTTTTTCCAATTCTTTGACTTATTGGTCTGACTAGAAAATTTATAAACCCTCAAACTATCAACAAAAAGTATGAAAAAGGTATTACATGCTTGTTTTTTGGTATTACTTCTTGGTCAGTTCTGAATAAAGTATCATGGGAACAGACAAACTCTATTTTAAATGACTGCAGAAATTAAGTAGGATTAACTTTGTTTAGCTATTTGTAAATGATTGTGGATATCATAAGTTCTATTTCAGTTTCAAGATATTAATTTAACTTTTACTTTTTAAATTGCACAATTGCTGAGATAAGTGAAACTTTTATAAATGGAAGTATACTTGATATTTTTGTGTGTCTTTTATACATAACTTTTGTATATGTTACTGTCCTCCTCCTCCCCCACCAATCTAAGGGATCATAAGTATGCATTCCTTAAGAAATACAGATTCCCTCACTGGGGAAAGCTGCTCCAGGCAAAAAGTTGGCAAGCAAACGGTTAACAAAAAGTTCAATGAATTGTGAATATATCCAGTCTTCAATGTGTACAGAAATAATATTTGTGGGTTTAGATGTCTTTTATGTTTCTATTGCTCAAAAATAGATTTTTTTTGATTGAACATTTTCAGCCTTCCATTGACTGAAATAGATGACCGCCTTAGGGCATTTTTGAAGGGGAGAACTAAAGAAAAACGACTAAAGCCCTTTGTTCAGAACTGCTGCTCTGCATATCCAGTTTTTTTTTTTTAAACAAAGACATACCAGTCAATGGGGAGTTTTGCTTGCAAAAGGACTGCAAGATTAGGTTCTTAGTATGCAAGTGTGACCAGCAAATAGACACGATAAGACTGCAGTGACCAGGACAGGGCAGTTACAGCCATCTTCTCAGTTTTCATATTTCAGAACTTGGCAGATATTTGTATGGGAGTAGTTTGGCCATAACAGGAGAGAGGGCCAGTGAGGGAAGGAGGAGAAACCATTCACAGTGCAGAACATCTAGGAAGTGATACTAGTTAGCTCTGTGATTGAAGTGGCCTGGTGCTCAGATGCAAGAACAAGGTGACCTTCCTGGAACACAGGAAGACTTTGGGCTTTGCTGAGCTTAAGCATGGAGCTCACTATGTACAAACTTGTAATCCAGGCACAATGGATCAAAGATTATGTAGAGAAGGACTAGGCATTTACTCTTTGTGGCTAAGGAGCAACATTAGCAGTTAGGAGATAGAGCAAATTTCTGTTCTTTAATTTTGAATCAGCCCAGGTGAATTAGCTAAACTGTTCCTCAGCTTTCCCTCTTGCTTGCATGTATTAGAAGAAGCTGCTGTGAGAAGTAGCGCTGTAGTTTTTGTGATGTATTTATACCAGAGCATCAGTTGAAGGTGCTTTGAAATAACAATACCAGATCCTTGTCCTAATTTTTATTCTGAACACCTAGGCAGTGCTCTGTGCAGAACTGCAGGAATCAACATTACTGGAGTAAGTTTTATAAGTGGTGTTTATTTTTTGAGGAAAAAAAAAAAGGGAACGTTGGAGTGTTAAAACTAATATATTTATTCAGTTACAGTTGTCTCTTCATTAGTGCATACTAGCTAGTAATAAGTGTGTTGAAAAAGCCTTGATCAAAAGAGAAGTCTTTCTTCTTCTCCACTGCTGCTGCTGACACTACCAAAAATGTTCTATGTGATGTTTTAATTATTTTTTTATGTTCTTGGATATGTATTATCATCTTAGCTCATAACAGCTACTTAATGGCTATTATAGTTTAACAGTTTCATAACACACATTTTCAAAAAGACCCTAAGCAGGCATTTACGTAATGTGAGAAGGAATTCCAAGCATCAGAGACATAATACACATTTTAAAAGGTCCTGTTCATATATACTGAAGCATTGGCTAAATTAACACATTACATTTTAACATAACATAACATAACATAACATAACATAACATAACATAACATAACATAACATAACATAACATAACATAACATAACAGTTCAGTTGTAAGGGACCTACAATGATCATCTAGTACAATTGCCTGACAACTTCAGGGCTAAAGGTAGTTGTTTTTTAGTATTGAATCTGTAGAAGGAATTGAATGGCATCATGAAGGGTTTCTACATCAACAGCGAGATGCAGACTAAGGAAAAAGCAAAAACACGCCTGACCAACCTGACAGGCTTTTATAGTGAGATGATGAGTTCAACAGACAAAGGGAGAGGAAGTTTAGTTTGACTTTCATAAGGTCTTTGAATCTGTCTCCAGTAACATCATCATAGACAAACTGCTGAATTTAGAAGCTGAAGACAGTAGATGGTGAAGTAAATTCAAATTTGGCTAACTACTGAGATCAAAGTGTTGTGATCAACATCCAGAAGACTACCAGGAGACCAGCAATTAGTGGTGTTCTCCAGGGGAGAATATATATATATTCCCCAGAATATATATACCGGGGAATACTGCAGAGTGCAAGTTTGCAGACAACAGAGAACGCCAACAGCCTCTCCTTGGGTACATCATGAACAGCATTACATTGCCTGCAGCTCAAGGGTGTGACTCTCTTCTCCTCATTACTAGGGTGGCTACAACTGGAGGTCTGGGTTCCAGGCCTGGGCTGGCCAGTATGAGAGGGACATGGATGTACCAGAGCAAGTCCAGCAAAGGGCCACAA
>VZTM01021135.1:0-18935 GCA_013400555.1 Jacana jacana
ATACCCCAAGAGACAAGGTAGGCCAAAAGTAGGGGAAAACAAAAATGGTCTGCTTTTTCCTAAAGATAAAGTGAAGTAGGTAGGGAGAGATGAATAGGACTTGAAAAAGTCACAAAGGAAGGAATTTAATCCAGGTCTTGTGGCAAATGACAAAACAGTTATGGATTCTGTTTTCTGTTCTGTATTTGGGCACTCAAAAAAGACTTGGCATTAAGTTCACTCATTAGTGTTAAAAGTGCTTAAGAAGTAGCAAATGGAATCAGTTAAAATTGCAGAGTGTGAGTAGTTCAGAACCAAGGTGTTAAAAGGTAATATGTTTTAGTCTGTAAATGACTGATTAATGTTGAATGAAATTTACTGAATGGAGTGTGTTCTGCTCGTGTATTGCTGCTCACCCTGATTTTCTGAAGTTTGTTTGTTGTTTGAAATGGTTTGCAAAATCACATTTGCTACCAGTCTGTAGGTGATCTGAAAGCAGCACACGTGTTCTCAGCATTCCAGATTTATATTGGTTAATCTGGAATTAAACTTGGGTTCCATCTTTTACTGGATGACCTTTCTAAGTCGTTAGGATCATGTTTGTTTCTTTTTATTAATTATTTCCTTCTTTAGTCAGGTAGTTGTCTCCAAATTTTTTTGCAATACTTGCTACAGTACCTGTAGTGGTACTGTAGTTGTTTGTGGTTGGTTGTGGTCGTGTTGGTTCAAAAGTTTGAATTTAAGATTACTCAGGTTTACTTTTTTAGTATTATTATTAATTTTTAATTTTCCCATTGGTAATTGATAGTGAGCAATTAAGTAAGGACTCAGGCTGGTGTCAGTGAACGCTGAGCTCTCTGAGTGAGTCTGAAATTAGACTTCAGCGTTCTTTCTGTAAATCATTTCAGTTCAAAGAAAAATTTGCCCCGAAGCCTTCACCAGACTTCTTATTCGCTTATATTTTTAAAATCTACAGACTTTCACAATGTTTGTGGTCCACACTTGTGTTCTCCAAGGAGCCAGCATTACACTCTGCAGCAGATTACCTTGGGGTCAGTAGGTAAAGTTCTACCAACCGATGCTGATGCTAAAGATGAGACCCAAAGCAGCAGCAGGATTCGGGACTGGCAGAAGAGGGAGGAAGAGGATGAAATAACCAGTAGAGAGATTTGGCTGAGAAATGCTGAGCTGCTATTGCTGTCAGGTTTCTATGCAGATGAAGAAGAAAAAATTTACCTTTTTTTTTATTATTATTTATTCATTACTCATAGTTTTACTATGTGCCGTGTTGCAACTCACTTTTACGCCAGGAATTACTTTGAATTTTCTTGAATGCTTTCAAATGGAAATCCTTAGCCCCCTTAATCTATGCTGGTATCGTTTATCTGCACCCTTTATGTTGAACTTGACATTAGAAAGGTTGGGTGTGGGTTTCTTCCTAGCTCCTTTTAGTTCTGCATGGTTGGCTCAGATTCTGACCTATTTTTCAGTGTTTTGGTAAGTCAGTCAGACTGCACTCAAATGTGTTAAAATGAAGCACTTGAAGTCAAAATTACAGCTCTAGAATCTGCACTGCTTGTCTTTGATAAGTCTTATTTTCTCTGAGAATATTATTTGTAAAGTACAGAAATTTCAAACTAGGTTGGCCATTTCAAGAAAGTGGCAAATGTTAGTGGAACAGGTGATTAATTACTTGCATTTCTGCATTGTGTCAACATGCAGATACTTAGAATAACGGAGTATTTGATTACTAATGAGTGCCCTGAGGAATGGTTTGTTGCTACTCATGTCATGGAGGTTAAGAGAAGACGACAGTTTCAGGAAGAATAGGTGAGAACTTATTACGTATCCTTCTTTTTAACTAAAGGTTTATCTTTGGTTCCAGCTCTAGGTCAGCTCTTTTTTCCTTTAAAGGTCCAGGATTGGAACCATTTTATCATTTTTGTTTTCAAATGCTCCTACAAGAACAAGTCATTCTAATCTCTCTTGTCTCAGAAGCTAAGAGAGTGCTAAAGTTGAATCGGCAGAGAATTGCAACGACCTGTGTAGCTGTAGATTGATTAATTTTGATAATAAACTTAGATAAACTAAAGGATAGTGATAATCGATTTAAACGAGACTTAGGAGAAGGAGTGTAATTAATGCCAGTCACAATTTTTTCCCAGAACACATCTCTCATATGAAACTATTGTCTATCTTTGAAGCAACAATACGTTTATTTTCTGAGGGCAGCAGCACAGGATTTTGCGGAACATCTTGTACCGGTACTTCATGGAATTCATAATAAAAACAGTGGTGTAGGATAGTAGTTAATCACATGGATTTCCAATTTACAGAAGCTGACTGATAGATCTTCGAAGGAATTACCTGTCAATGGAGAATCATCATTGAATGGTGATTTTCTTACCAACATTTTTCAGGCAGCAGCACTAGATTCAGTACAACTCAACGCTGTTATCGATTGGAGAGAAATTTGCCGCTTTTAAAGTATGTGAATGGTAAAAATTAAAGGGTCGCATAAGAATCAGAATTGGAAAATAAAACCAGACAGGTGGCTAAAAATAACTATTTTAAGAATGAGCACAGTGGAACATTAAAACTTTGAAAAAGATGGATGATTTAATCTCTCAGTATCTTTAGATATAGATATACATTTCTTAGATTATATTGCACAATTATTAGGGGCTGTCCTTTTTCAGTCTTACACATCTTTACTAATATACTCTGAAATAAAATGCATTACCAGCCTTCCTGGGATTTACTTGCTTGTTGGGAAAAAGCAGTGATATATCCCTGGAACCTTATAAACAAATAAAGCCCCACGTTTTTTTAAGAAAATTTAATTATTTTTCTGTCCTTCTGTACTTGTCGTTGCATAGAAATTACAATATCCCCGTTCAATACTACACAGAGACTTTGGAAATATCTCAGATAATAATGTTAATTTTTCAGAGCACAAAGGGAAGAGTCATTTGGGCATATGACAAGTGTTGGGTGATAGTTTGGAGAACTTTATAGGGTAGGGCTGATGGTTGGACTCGGTGATCCCAAGAGTCTCTTCCAACCTGAATGATTCTATGACAGTTGGCTCCTGTGAGGTTTTGGTAAAAATCTTCTCAAACTTGTTTGGACTAGATCCCTCTGGCTTAAATCATGTTTTATTCAATTAGTTGAAATTGGTTTCCCAAGCCTTAAAATGTCATAGCTCTTGAAACCAAGGTCAAGTGAACCTCTACGGTAACCAGAAAAAAAAGGTCATTTGACTGGACTGGACCGGTGTTTTTCCCACCCTAGCTTTTTCCTTCTGCTTTCCCAGTTGTTATTGCTTTCCTGCCCAGTACAGAGGCAGCGCCAAGGATATTTGCTTATGGTGTAAATAGATAAAATTGGGAATAATTGGGTCAGGTAAAACTTCAGAGCATTACACTGAGAGTTGACAGTGGTCCATTTGCCCCACTGCTGTAGAAAATAAAATCACCTGGCATTGCTTGGATCATTTAACTTATCTCCCAGTGGAGCATGAAGACCGGTTTTTGTGGTGCTGTCTGATGCACTGTAATAAATCTGCTTCATGATGATCTTTCTGAAAAAACCCAATTGATACAGATGCTTGATATCTTAAGCGCCAGTGCTTTTGTTACTCCAGTTGCTCATTTCCCACTGAAGTCCAGAAGAGAGGTTTGGGTTTGTTTGGGTTTTTTTAATGCAAAATGTGATGGTAGTTGATTGACCTTCATGCTCTGTCTGGACTAATAGGAGTGACTTTCCATTTCAGAGAGTGAAAAACACTTCTGTGTGTGTGACTGGGAAGGGAGTGATTTGTTGGGGCATAGTTGCTATTGAGAAGTTTAAATGTCAGAGCAGAGGTTTCAGGGCAAGGTAAAGCTTTGCCAGCAGTAAATTACTTTCGCCTTATTCCAGTGGGGTGACATGAGGGGAGATTTGCAATAATTTACCATTGTGGCAAGAGACTTCCCCTAAAGAATGGCATGTGAAAGAGTTTCTTCATTTGTGTCTATTACAATAGAACAACTGCTGGTCTTGACTATGGTTACAAAACAGAAATATGGACTGCAAATTTTTCCTCATCTTTAAAAACCTGGCTGTTCTGCTTGCTGTACCATGTGTGTCCCCTTTTTCTTGGATGAGGCACTGTTACGGTCTGTTCTGCTCCTGTGTGTAGATAGAGATGTGCAGCATCATCCAGTAGGACTCTTGGGTTCCAGAAAAGAGTTGATACGATACTAGATGTTGGGAGTGTGTGGGGATGGGTACATACGTGCTACTTAATGTGTTCACATGTGGGGACAGGGATAAAGGACTTCTTATAGTCATACGCTTTATATTGTATTTGTAAGAGGCAGATTGTAGATCTCAGCATGGTGAAACAATCCACTGTGTGGGAAAAGGGGAGTGGGTTGACTTTCACCTCAGATCTGACATACCTGTCTGCCTTTATTATAAGGCTCAGGAGGAGCCTTCTCTTGACAGGCTGAGGGAGCTGGGGTTGTTCAGCCTGGAGAAGAGAAGGCTCCAGGGAGACATTAGAGCAGCCTTCCAGTATCTGAAGGGGCTACAGGAGAGCTGGAGAAGGGACTCTTTGTTAGGAAGCAGTGACAGGAACAAGGGGTAACGACTTTAAATTAGAAGAGGGGAGATTTAGATTAGATACTAGAATGAAATTCTTTGCTGTGAGGGTGGTGAGAGGCTGGAACAGGTTGCCCAGAGAAGCTGTGGCTGCCCCATCCCTGGAGGGTTTCAAGACCAGGTTGAACAGGGCTTGGAGCAACCTGGTCTGGTGGGAGGTGTCCCTGCCCAGGGCAGGGGGGTTGGAGCTGGATGATCTTTAAGCTTCCTTCCAACTCGAACTGTCTTATGATTCTGTGATCTTATTCTGAGTACTTACATGCTTGGTCTACAAAGTGATGGGTTTTTTCAGTGTTTGCATTTTACTTTGTTATAAATGTGGACTACAGCGTGCTAACAAGTAGGTAAGTGCCATCAGATGAAGCTTTTTGGTTGTGTTTCAGTGTCTCACACAGCATCAAAAAGTCAAAGATCATTGTGTTTCTGGGTTGTAAATGCCGTTTGAAATCACCGTCATGGTCGAAATAGGTGTAAAAGACGTGCACAAGGATTGTAATGACAGCTTTTTACAGTATTACTGTCTGCAGCTCAACTTTATAGTCTGTGCATCCTTTTTTAAAAATTTTGGAGGTACTAGTGGAGGTAGCCAGGTGATTGGATTGTGTAAAGCAAACACAGTGGTGCATAACAGGCTATTTAAATAATTCTTCTCTGTATATAGCATATTAATTATCATCAGCACGTTTAGATTTTCTTTTTCTCATGCAGCAAGAACAAAGGAGTGGATGTAAATTGGAGATTGTTTTTCTTTACATACTTGAATCGTGACATTTTGATAATGCTCAGAATTTGGGAAATGTGGTGCATTAAGTTTCTATTTAGTTGTTTTGCTTTGTGATTTTGGATAATATTGAAATACTGGGTGCCTTACTTGCTGTTAGTTGATTTCAAAAGTACTTTAAGGTCTACCAGGGGGAAGTGCTGTATTAAATTAAATATGATCCATCAGCAAAGACAAAGAGCAAAGCAAGATCTTTGTAGCCAAACCAAATCATTACATGGGGGCAAACAGCTTGACATAGAATTAATACAATTCCTAGATCCTCCATGGTTTTATTTTTTTTTCAGTGTATTATGGTAGTCAGGGCAAGCAAGCAGCTAATAATACTTAAGACCTGTCAAACCCTGTTCCTCCAATTGTTTGTCAGAGTGTGTCAGGATTTTGCAGATGAGTGATACGTACTTGAGCATTCTTTGCTGTGGAGCTTCTCTGGCTGTTCCTACCTGTTGGTGATGATTTGGCATAACACATTAGCGGTAACAAAGATCCTATTTTTACACAGTCTGTGATTAATTTATTAAATTCTGTATCTCTTTGTTTAGATAATTTTGCTTCAACTGGATGGTCTCATCAAGCTTCACCTTCTTAAGTGCATTTGCCTTGCACCAGTTAGTAACACAGGTGGCGAGTCAGCTTCAAAACTAGAGATAGGTTATTCATGAAGAATAAGCTTCCTTGCTGTAGTTCTCAAGCTGGGGTCACTGACACATTGGAAGAATAATTGGTCATTCTTTGTCCTGTTGAAAACATTTTTCAAATGTTTCCTGTTGAAAACAGTTTTCAAAAGCTGCCAAGGTTTTAACTTCAGCTGGAGTCACGTAAAGGAAGGAAGGGGAGCAGAACTAACTGATAGGGTCATGTCTAGAGGTGGAAGGTGAAATGTAGACATGCCCAATAAATTATATATTTACTTATTTAGTTAGTTTTATTATTGGGTTGGATTTATACTAGAATGCTAAATTGCAGCAAAAGGCACCCATGAATACTTAGCTCTAATTAGTAGTAGAATAAGGTCTGTAATGAAGTACCACTTGATTATACTTTAGATGTGTCAGGTCCGCTTTATAACATTAATCCAAATGAAATGTATTTAATGGCCTGCATGGTACTCTTCCTTTTTTCAAATTTGTAATGTAAACATGTAACGTGGGGCTGAAAACCAAACTGAACTCCAGAGAAATAAAAATTATTCAGGTTTGAACAGCATGCGTGTCCTTGCGCTGGCATGAACCGCCCCTTGATTTGTGTCTCACCACAAGGTTCCTTTCCCTTTCCTTCCAACCTGAAAGGGAGGCCTTGATTGACACGGTGGAGACCAACCCAAGACCCCGAGTGATCTAAATGGTGCTATTATCTGTGTTTTACTGTAAGACTAACCAGCTGAAGAAACATAGTTTTGCCTGCTCTACAGCAGGGACTTGGTTCTCACGGAGCATGTTGCTGCTAATTGATTCTAGATGCATTTTTATAGATTTTAACACACACACACACACCCCTACATAAAAGCTAACATTTAAAGAATCATTAAGTAGGACCTGACTGCAGCTGGTAAAGTAAAGCACAGTGATTAAATGTATTTTCCAAACTGAGAACTCAGGAATTGTTTTTCGCTCATGTGCAAAGAAAGATTCTGTGGATTATCTGAATTGGTAAATTATAAAGAGTTTGGTGTTGTTTTTTTTTCTCAAAAGACATCATTTTAGATTTAAACATGCAAAAATAGCAGATGAGTTTGGGAAGCGGTAGGGGTAAGGGAAAGCAGAATGCTGAACTTGTTGTGTTTCTGGATATTAACATCAGTGTAATCTCCCTCAGCCCTGTCACTTCTGTCACCCATGTCCCCTGCTGGTCTTTTACTGGGGAGTGACCTTCATTTCCAGCAGCAGGAATTTTCTTCTCAGTCAGCCTTTCATCTCTGTTCTGCGCTGATGCCCCCTTGTCTTGCAGTGAGGACAGGGGCGTTCTGCTGCCAGGCACAGAAATTGTCCTGCTTGTCACAAATGGCAGTTACAGTTTTGGCAGATGATCTTTTCCTGGTTTCCTGATGGCTGTGTATTGGAAGAAACTTGAGCCAGTGCTTCTGGATTTTGGTAGGTGAGTGTTCCACATGATACAAGAAGAGTATTTCCAGTTGATTAACAAGGTGGACTTAGAGGTTGATTTCTGAGTCAGAAACAGTAGTGCAGAAAGCTTGAAGAAAGATTTAGGGTGGATCTTCTTGGTAAGGATGAGGAGGGAAAGAAACTGGGACTGCTTAGTTAGAGGAAGAGGAGGCTGAGGGGAGACCTCATCACTCTCTACAACTGCTTGAAAGGACATTGTAGAGAGGTTGGTGCTGGTCTCTTCTCATGGGTAATTAGTGATAGAACGAGAGAGAATGGCTGCAAGCTGCAGCAGGGTAGGGTTAGGCTGGACATTAGGAAAAAATTCTTCCCGGAAAGAGTGGGCAGCCCCTTCCAGGGAGGTGGTGGAGTCCCCATCCCTGAGTGTGTTTCAGAGTCATTTAGATGTGGTGTTGAGGGATCTGGTGTAGGGAAGAACTTTGTTGAGTGGGGCTGATGGTTGGACTCGATGATCCCAAGGGTCTTTTCCAACCTAAATGATTCGATGATTCTAAAGCAAAGCAGCAGCTGCTAGCACAGCCAGTATTTGTGGGTAATAGTCCCATAGCCAGGTGTTTATAGGTACGGCTTCAGGTATCTGTCCTGCTGCTCCTTTAATGATAGAAATGAAATGCAGTTGGTATTAGACCTGATGTCACTTTTACCTGCAAAAGCACTAATAAGAAATACAAGGCTAAGCTGCCTGGGCATTGACAAGCAAATCTGTAAAAATAACTCCATTCAATCAGATAAAGAAAATCCCATTTGAGGTTTGATATACTTCCTTCCTTCAGGTTCAGTAGGATACTGCTTTTTGCTGGGTTTAAGTCTGTGAATGCCTTGCATCATTTCAGATGGCAGTAGACAGCTACATTGAGCCTAAAATGACCCACCATCTCATTCTCCCCATCCCATCTTGCCTGCCACCATTCTTCTGCATGGTGAAACTATCTCATTTTTTTGACCCTACTCCAGGAAATTGTTCCTCACTTTCTTTTCTTACGGCTGTAAGACAGGGCCAGAGGAAGAGGTTTGCTTTGCTGATTCCTTCAACTTCTTAATTGCTTTGATTTGTTACTGTATGTGAAATACACGGCATGCTGTATGGTAGGCTGTTGTTCTTGCATTGACCAAGTTAATAGCTTACCTCTTAGTTTAACAACACTTCATTGATGAGAAGATGTTATTAATTGTAGGGCGTTATTATTCTTTATCTTACGGTCCATTAATTTTGGGAAACATTTCATTTGTTTAATGAATGCAAAACACACTACATGAACTTTGCAGTCATTGCCAAAGACTTGAAGAATGCTGATGTAGGGTCTGCCTAACAAGAAAAATAAATTGGAAGGGTGTCTTGCACATAAAGCACTCTCCTGTATTAGTGCAGTGTTAAGTATTTATTGTTGGACTAGTCGTTATCGGGGACTCGTGTGTCAGAGCAGTGAAAGCTGAACAAAGCAGTTAAACTCTCAAGATGCACTATTAAATCGGACATTCCTGTCATAAAAAAAAACCCAGAAATGGTATTTCATGAAGGATGGTGATGTAAAAACCAAGAAGTACCGTATCTCATTATACTCTTAACCGAATATTTTAATATTTCATATGTAAAATTTCATACACAAAAAATACTTGATTGTTCCTATAGGAAAGAAAAAAGGAACAGATTGGCTTTGAGTAGTTAAAATAGATGCCAGAAAGTGTTCTCTGTGGGACAGAAGGATGGCTAAAAGGCAAGCTTGGACTTCTGAAAAAGGAAGACATCTCTTTTGTTTCAGTTCCTGGTTTGCTAGCACCAATGGGGGTTGGTGTATATTCAGAATTAACTGACTGACACCATTTTCGCTTCTTAAAAAGAATACAGAAATGGGAACCATATCAAAATACTCTGTTAATTGGCTGTGCCCCTGAGATGTCTACAACCTTGATTGCTTCTTTTCTTTTTTTTTTTGTGGAACCTAATCTGCTTTCTTGATGACAGTAATGATCCACTATCGTGTTCTTGATACTTAGTCAATAATTTTGGGGTATAGGCGAGATGACACTGAAGGTAATTCCATAGAACTTCATTTGTACAGTTCCACCACTTCTCACATATTAGATTGAAAAATTCTGGCTTTGTTTTTTTCTGCGAGAAATGTTATTCATTGCATGAGATCTTGTTTTCCATTTTTTATTACATTCTATTAACCTCCTCTCTAGTTGGGAATTCCAGGTAAAAATTCCAAGTCCATGTTTATACCTCCAGTCAATGGCTTTCTGTATTCCTTTTCTGAAAATCCCACTACAAATTCTAGATCTGAATACACAGGAGACGATGAAAGGTTAATATTCTCTTAGTAGAGTGAAGGGTATAAAGATTTGGGGTTACAAGGGAAAAAATGTATGTTCATTTCCCTGCTCTGTTGAACTGCATGAGGTGTATGTTAAAATTTGCCTGATCCTCACCGTGTTTTATGATATCCCTTGTATTGATTACTTCTTGAAAATTAATTCTGGGTAGTCACAGCACTTAGGTACATTCTTAACTGGAGTAGATGCAAGTAGCATTAGCTTTGAAGAGATTTGCTGCCCTTGGGTTGAATGAGAGCTGGGATCTGGTCATCTTAGAAATTCAAGATCTTCCTGTGTAGTTTGCGACTTGATTATGGATCATTGACTCTTCAGCTGTTTGTCTTTTTTGATGCTGAATTGATTTGCTGAACAGTTTTATTGGTATTAATTTAGTCATTTGACTTTGTCTTTTCTTTTGATAGGTTTTTACTTATTTCAGAGATTTTCCTATTGAACCCAAAAGCTGTGTTGCCATCATTTAGTAAACTTGTAAATGTTAAAGGAAGGACAGTCCACTCAGCATTTATCAAACTTGACCAGAGGCATTGGGCAACACAAGGGAGTTAGGAGATGATTTAATCTACACTGCAGTTTAGCACACTGTGTGATACTCAAACATCTTTTAATTTCTCAAAGGAGCAATCACTTAAAAATGGATCTTGTGTGCCTGTATTTCTGCATGGGCGTGTGCTATGCACTGGTTTTGACTGGGACAGGTTGCAGTTAAGAACACTTTTGGAAATCAGTGGATTAGTTTGGGCTCCTGGAACTGTTTCTGTTGTAGCTTTCTGTTTTCAAAAAACCAAATTTGCTGATTTATCGAGACTGTTTAGGTAGCAGATGGGTTTGTGTGTCTTTGAACAGCCCGGCTGTGGTGTTGGCTTCTCAAGGTGATTTTGAAACCTTCTCAGGAATGGTGTAAAGGGGGAGTGAAGCACAGGAACAAAAGTTGTAATTAAAGGCATGACTTTAAGTCTAAAAACACTGAAAATAATATTCTCATAATCTAAATCTAAAATTTCCCCAAGACACCCTGATTTAAACTTTTGTCTGCAATGTTTTGACAACTATGACTTAAAAATGATACCTGAGGTTAATGCTACTTTAATATTTAATCTTTTTTTTCTTATGCTTTTTTATTGCTGTGTCATGGGAGCTAGGCTTTTGGCTGCTGGAAATGATGTTGCTCCATGGATAGCTTTACAGTACAGATAGAAGACAATGCTTGCTAGAGGTGGGCTGCACTGCAGAAGGGATCTCTTGTTTCTGTTTTGACAGTAACTCGGTCTTTTTGGACACACCTTGCACAACTGAAAGTGTGCAAGAGTGGCAGGAGCAGAAAGGCTCAACAAAAAAGAGAGTGATAGAGCCACCTCTCAAAAACACTTATGAAATGAAAGCTATTTAGTGAAGGTATTTAAAAATAGTGAGAACCTCCAGCCTCCCTATTTATACTGGGTAACATGCAATTGCATTCTTCATAGCTCAGAAGTGGAACTGTGAAGCAATAATTATGCTAATGAAAATACAGAAAAATACCAATGTTTGTCTCTTTCTCACTCTTAAAGTGTTTTCCTTGCTCACGCCAGGAACTTTAGTGCAGTGTCTGGTGTATTTTAGGATTAAAGGAGAAATAATCTTTCACTGTTCTCATAGCAAGCTAGTAATTTAGTAGGGAGGTCTGAGGAAGTTATGTTATACTATATAAACTGCTAGCTAAATGTAAATAATCTCTAGTACTTCAGCTTCTTAACATTCTTAAAAAGAAACCTAAGTAGCTTATTTGCTATAATAGATGTCGAAAGCTTTTGTGCCTGCTGTTTATTAAGTGTTTAATTACCTGATGTGCTTGAAAGCTACACTAGGATGCGGCACTCAGTCTGGGGCTTGTTTTCCAGTTCTCATCTTGTTGCAGTTCTGTTGCAAATATTTCAGCATTAAATACTTAGGTGAAAGAAATACAAACATGTCAGTGACTAGATTTAAGTAATTTACCCAGAAGTTGTGTATTTATATATCTTTAGCTTCAGAATTGTTTTTCTCTTAACCTCTTCTCTCCCATTGCAGCGAGTTCTTACGTTGCTGGCATTTTGTCACCCATGGATACACCTCTTTGTGCCAGTGCAAATTCCAGCTTGATTGTAAAATTCTTCAACCCTCAGAATGCTTTGTAAATGAGCTATTGATACTAATTGTTAAGAGTCTGGTTGCAAATAAGTAAGTGGAATTTTGGCTTGTGTTTGTTTTTCAGAGCCAGAGCTTCAACTGTGTGGAAAAGCCCCGATGCCGGGGATCTAATGTGAGTTCTGTGCAGATTCAGGGAGATGCAGATTATTTCATCAACCACCTTGGCGTCCCTGCCATGCAGTTTTCCTACGAGGGCATCAAAACATCTGAGGTATTTACAAACAAAAATGGACAGACTGAAAATAGCAGAAAGATCCAATTAGTTTTCCCAAGTTACACCCTTCCATGAAAAGTGGAAGGTTATCTCCTGTTTTAGATCTCCAGGGGGTTACCACAGAGCTTCAAAGTGACTGATTTTGTAGCGCTGTGGCCTTTGAACGAAAAGGTAAATGTTTAGAACAAATGAAAAGCAAATAAAAAAAATGGAGGACATTACATGAAAAATGTTAATATTGCAGATAATATTATAGGTTACATCTTGTCTTACCCAACTTCTCAGGCTCCTTTCAACATCAAGGAAACGAGTTTTGATGTGTATTTTTGTTTCCCTGAATAGTAGGATGAGACTGCCTTCAAAATGAATTTTATATCCATTTTCACACCGTGGGCAAAATATGATACTAGGATATATGTTGGTTGTAAAGATCTGTAGGCTTGACTGGAGCCTTCAAAATACTACATTCTCTTTCAGTCCACTGTCCTCTCCACGAGGTGAGTGGAAAGAATAGGCACGTTATGCCAGTTGGAGACCAGGTTGGAATTGGACAGAGATAAACTGTTAGGAAGGTTTGTCCTTCCTCAGCCTTTGCTGTTGTTGGTTGTATTTGTACCCAGACACCTCAAACTTGCCCTCAGTTCATCAGCTGAGGATCAGCTGTGTTTTCTTGTAAATGTACCAATGCACTGACTCCCTATTCCCCTCGTTTCTCTTCTTGCACTGTGCTTTATCTACATATGCATGCCCAAGTTGAAGAGCAAAGCTGGAGCTGAGCTGAAGTGGGATGCTTCATGGCATTCCATGCTAATTTGCATCCCTTTCAGAAACGCAAAGCAAAACAGAAAGATGCCAAATGTCGGAGCGGTGTTGTGCTGTTCTTGTGTAAATTAAAATAGATTAAGTCAAGAACTCATATAAATAAGGTGACCGCTCTATCTACACTTCACTGCACCCATTAGGCAAAGTATTGTGTTTCAGACTGTCATGGTTTCAGCCAAATTTGCCAAAACCAAATTGACAGATGGCCCTTCCTCCCCCCCTAGAAAGAATGGAGAGGAAGAGGATAAGGAGATTTATGGGTTTGAATGAACTAAACTACTTTAATGAAGTATTAAGACTAAAATTAAAACAAAACANCTATGCCAGGGCCTCTCTGCACCATCCCTTGGGGTGGTCAGGTCTGAGCACCCTGAGAGGGAACAGTTTCTGACCAATCTGCTGTTCATTTCAGAGTTTAGTTTGTTAGAAGAGGCCCAGCTAAGAAAGTAAAATTGCTGAACAGAAAATTGCTTCTGTTTTACCTCAAACCAGGACACAGACTAAACACAAGGCAAAGGCTGTAAGGAAAATGTAAAGGCAGAAGACCTATGAAAGCAATGTTTGTGACAGGCTCGTGGTCCAGTTCAAATGTCTGTTGTCACTTAGCAGCTATTCCACATAGTTTTCACTCCGCATCTGCACATGCAGGATCTCTAGAGCACGAGGAAGAAACTGCAAACTTCAGTTAATCAAATTAATAAATATTTCCCAGTGACATTTACAATACAAACACTGAAGGTTATTTCTTATTTCTCTCCCTTATTTCTTTCAGCTTTGCCTTGTTTTTCTGTTTACATGAGCATCATCCCGTCTCATTTTCCCTCTTCTTGGTGGAGCACCTTAAAGACATATTTTGCTCTTAGGGAAACACTATTTTAATCTGACGGCCATTTCACCTTCGTGAAAGGAGACAGAGAAAAGTAGTTTTTTAAATATCTGCATTTAGAAGTGCAGTAGTGGACTTCCTCCCTAAAGTTGCAAGTTAATTCTTTTTGATTATGTCTGTCTAAGTATGAGTTTATGGCATGGTTGCTGAAGTACTGGAGCATAAGTAAATCACAGAGCCTGAGAAAAATAGCCCTGCTGCGGCTGCCTGGTGTTTGGGTACAAGAGAAAGTATAATCTGGATTTGCCATGCTTTTAGTTAGAGATTTGATTGTATCTTCAGCATTTTAAACCAAGCAACATTAAAATGTGCAGCGTTTTGAAGCCATTCCCATCACCTGCAAACTTAAGCTGGTGCAAGAGTACTTTGAGCCTTTTTTGAGATGCTAATGGACTGTTGCTATCGATTTCTGTGTCATGGTAGTCAGCGGTTTCATAAGGAATCCAATTTTTCTAATTGTAGCTGGATGATCTCCTGTGTCATCTGCACATTATCACCCTTTTCAGCGCACCCTAGTACGTACTGATTCCTATCTGACAACACAGAATCTTAAATCCCTCCTGTGATGACGTGGTAGGTTACATCAGTGTTAGCATTATCATTTTGTGTGGAGAAAAAACAAGTTACATCACGTTATTTTTTTAAAATTTCCACCTAGCCTCTTTTTCTTTTTTCTTTACTGACATTTATTGATGGACACGTAGTTAGCAGGAAATATTTTATGCTAGCTGTCCTGGTTTGGGTATGCAGGGCTTCCAGAACATTTACTTTTACACCTAGACCATAAAAGTTGTTTTCCGTATCTTCACTCCAACTTAAGTACAGGCAAAAAGTATAAAAATTACCTGTCACATTATTCACAGGCTAGACCAAACTGGTGTAATACCATGGACCACTAAGCTAATTTAGAAGAAAAATGAAAAGAGGTTTCTTTATAGAAGGCATTTGTATGTAATATATGTAGAAGAGTTTAGAATTTTGACAGTTTGAGATTGTATCCTCTTTAGAGAGAATGCATAATGATTTTTATTTCTGTTGAAATATGCATAACTTTTTGAAGGTAACTTTCAACTTTCATTAGAGCCCTTAAAAGTGATTTTCGCCCACACTGGTGTAATGGCCACTAAATCTTAACTCTTCAATGAACGTGGCTTCTCAGTTGTTTTTAGCGTCTGCCTCTGCTTCCTCCCTTCCCGCCTCCTGCACTCTTTTTTATCACTCTTTGGGGAAACTTTCTGCACTTCCTTGATTTCAGTATTTACATGCTTAGACTGACACACCGTGCACCTCTTTCAAAAGAATTCAAAAGCTTTGCAAGTTGTCTTTGTGATGAGACAAGAAACAGAGGAGCTGTCCTTGATGGAGAGAACCCAGGGTCTAGTTTACCGAAAAACAACTCCCGTGTTGCGCGTTGCTTTTATCTCTTTCTTGCACTCATGGTGGCGTGGAGGGAGGGCTCAGGCAGTGCAGAGCTCCCTTCAGTGCATCTGCCTTGTGCCTTTTGAAAAACAAATGGGGAAACTGGTGTTTATGTCAAATTTTTATTTATTTATTGCCTGTGTGGGAAGAGTGCGTTTTTGCACAACTCTAAGTTGTTGGAAAAGACCCTTGGGATCATTCAGCCCCATTTTAATCCCATGTTATGGGGACCTTCAGGTGCTCTTTCATTTCTTAGGGTGTTCTTTTTAATCAAGGTGAAGTTTTGAACTGACCATACAAATTCACAGGAATCATAGAATCATTTTGGTTGGAAAAGACCCTTGGGATCATTGAGTCCACCCATCAGCCCTACTCTACAAAGTTCTCTCCTACACCATATCCCTCAACATCACCAAATTTGGGGTGGTGTGGGGAAGTTCTGGTTGTTGGCCATGGTTAATGAGTGAGGACTCTGTCCAGTCAACCAGACTGACCACACTGGGACCTTACCGTGAATGTCTTTGTCCCACTGATGACGGAGAGATTCAGTTTCCTATCACTATTGGTTCACTGAGTTGGTTCCAATTATGACCTTGACATGATGTTTATGTTATTTAATTTTAGTTCAGTGAAAGTGTCTGAAGTGATTAGCCTCTGTGAGAAGTTTAATTTACTGTAAGTGGAACTTGCAGGAAGCATTTGGAAGGGTTTTCTATTTTCAGATTTGCAACTGCCTTATCAATCATTGCAGCATAGGTAATTCGGTGGTGTAGTTGAAGGCCACTGGCTCTATTACCACATGAACAGCTACATCCATTACCATTATAACCTCTAGCACAGTGTTTCTTAGATTTCATAAAATGAGCAATGAAAATAAAGTCAATTTCTGCCTACCGGTAAGCTATTACCATTTCTCTGGCCGCCAGAATTTATTAAAAGCTACTGGTTTTTTTGCAAGAACAGCTCTCTGTATCTGTGTTACAGACTGGACTGCATATGTCAACTCAGCTGAAAACAACCAGTAAACAATTTCCAAGCTGGAGAAGGGCAGATAGTCCCCAGTGACAGGTGGAACTTCTGTCTTCTGCAATGTCTGAGCTTCAGCTTAACTAGGAATGTAACGTGGATTGTAATGAGAAGCAGCTGGACGTAGAGTGAACAAGCTGCGATAACTGTCCCTGTACATTTTTGATCAATGCTATCTTACAAAGTTCTTGTCAAGGATTATTTATATAGATATTATATGCTATATATCATAGAATCGTAAAATCATTTAGGTTGGAAGAGACACTTGGGATGGTTGAGTCCAACCATCAGCCTCACTCTACAAAGTTCTCCCCTACACCAGATCNATATTCTTTATTTTTAGATGCATATATATAAAAAGTCATGGTGTTATTCTGGAAGGCAGCAAAGTCTGTGGTGCAATGTTGTCAACAAATTCTGGATAAAGTGAAAAATTTAACTCCACAAACACAGCCCTGTACCCGTGAGCATGTATCTAAAGCAAACTGAAGTTGTCTGATCTAGGATATCCTTTACTGAGAGCCATCTTTATTTCACTGTGTAGTTTGCTGGTCAAACAGTTACAGTGCTTAAAGTCCATCAGTTTTTATGTTCTGAAGTTTCAGCTCTCTAGTCCTAATGCAGTTATCTCAATGTTTTGCTTCACATCATTAATTTGACTGTTACCTCCATATCCAGATACTTCCAGTATGTCCTCCAGTCCCTTTGCAGACAGGAAAGAGTTAGTTACCATTTCTTGTGCTATTATTTACGACCTCGTGGATTAAGTGTCACACAGTACCAGTCCAATTTATCAGATCCAAGTATATTTATCAAGACATTCATGTAGAAGCATCGTGGCATTACTTTCTTTGAAGGACCAGTGAAGACCTGGTGTCTATATGCAATGAGGAGGTGTACTTACTTCAGCCTTAGCTGTTCAAAACAGAATTTCCAAGCCTGTGGTGTATGCATGTACGTCTTTAGAAGAGAATTAGCACCAGTTATTTGATTTTGATATTCCAGGGTGATTCCTGCCCAAAACAGAAGCCAAAGACTAATGGGGAGTTTGCATGACAGCAGGGTGTTGCTGTGAGGATCTGCAGTTTGGTAGCTTTTCCATCTAAAGGTACATAGCTCTGCATGGCTCCCCTCCTTCCCTGTTTCATCTCTCCTCCGTGTTCTCACTGGTATATGTTAAATTTTTTAAGGAAATCCACAGCTGGTAGCGGCCTATGGGGAGTTCCGGGAGATGTCTAATGCATGTATGAAAAAAATCAAAGTACTAGTGTGCTGAGAATACCAGAAGCTCTCTGCAAAGGAGCAAACATGTATCAGCCTCAGAATGGCAGGTTGCTTGGAAACCCAGGATTTCCTTTTTCTAACCTGTCTCTAGAGAGTTTGCTGCTGGAAGATTTTATGAACTTTGTAGTAGAACTTTATGGCCAACAAGGTGTTGCACTGGGAGTTGGATGTGTCAAGGTGAAGAGAGAGGTTTCATTATTGTTCATGGACAATTGATGAACTGCCCAGGTGTAACCAAATAGAGCTCAAACCATCCCCAGTAGATTGTCTCGGAACTACTGGTGAAGGTATGTCCAAGCCATAGTTGTCTTTCTCACTCATGGGCTATACTCTTTTTAATAACTGTGCTTTTGTTTATTCATCCTATAATTCTTCTGGCCAACCTGTTTTCTCTTTTCTCTCCATCTTTATCATAAATTTGTGCTCTTTAATTTCTCCAGACATTCAGGAGTTACTCGGTGTAGAACTCACCAGTGCTACGTTAATACGTTAGTCCATCTGTTTGCTTGGATGTTGAGTTGAATTTGATAGTAAGAACATGATGCAGTTGTTAAGGTTAATGACTCGGTGTTCTCCAAGACAAAGTATGTTTGATGTTCAATTGATTGCTTGAGTTGTTTTATTGAATAATGTGAATATTTAACTACTTAATTTCATGGAAGAGCATCTTTGTTATTCCATTTCTGTTAGTGAAACTGATGACATCCTCATCAGTTGGATACATTCCTTTGCTCCAAAAAAAAAATAATAATATAATCTGTTTGGTCTCACAAATCCTAGTGCTTTGGTGTCCCAAATGTTCCACAGTGCAGCCAGGAGGGGAAAATTCTTTTCGTAAACCTGCTGTATGGTGACAAAAATGCACAGCCCCTTTTGCATTCCCACTGCATGGCTTCACGTGGTTGCTGTGTACTCTGTCCTTGTGGATGCTCTCATGAGCTCTTCATTTCCTTGGAGTGGACTGAGAGCTGTTGAAAGTCAATCAAAGGCAGCCAGCCTGGAAGTTAACAAGGTCAATGGGGTATGGGCAAACATGTGAGAAATTTGCTTAGATGCCCATTATTGCTTCTGTTTGCTACCCTGCTGAAGCATCTCATTACTGAAAACATGTATTATCTAAGGACAGAAGGCACTGGATTATCTCTCTTCTCTGGAGAAGCAAATTGCCTGTTGCGTTCAAGATTACATTTTACCGTTGTTGTTCTGAGAGGCTAAATTCAACAGACCCAACTAAAAATCTTCTGGAGTAAA